>CAJGYM010000095.1:0-285186 GCA_904845305.1 Caenorhabditis auriculariae
GTGTCTTTTTCAAATCTGAAAAACTTTGTCTCTTTGCTATCATTTGCAACACACGATGAGAAATGAGAGAGAAATAGTTCATTGGGACATAAATATACAGGCAAATCAATATCCTGGAGCAGTGCGTGGTGGTGGGCAGTGGTCGCAGCCGCCTCCGGCTCCTGGCTCTCCAGCGGCTCCCTGCTCTCCTGGCTGTCCAGGCTGGCCGGGCTGTCCGTCGGAGCCGGCGTCTCCTGGAGCTCCTGGCTGTCCGTCGCTTCCTGGCTTTCCTGGCTGTCCTGGAGCTCCGTCAGGTCCTGCTGGTCCGGCGGGTCCGGCTGGTCCTGCTGGTCCTTGTGGTCCGGGAACCTGTAAAGTTTCCATTGTCTTTGGATACTATCTAGCCTAGGCAAACCTCCTCGACGACTCCTGGGGCTCCTGGCGCTCCAGCGGCTCCTGGCGCTCCATCATCTCCGGCTGGTCCTTGTGGTCCGGCTTGTCCAGCGGCTCCTGGCTGACCGTCAGATCCTGGCTGTCCATCGGATCCGGCGTTTCCTGGGGCTCCCTTAGGTCCTGGGTTTCCGGCTGGTCCTGGTGGTCCGGCTGGGCAGTCGAAGCAGAAGTCGTCGGCGGTTGGGACGGCGTCGGCTGGAGCATCGCTTCCTGGTTGTCCATCAGGTCCGGGCTGACCGTCCTTGCCGTCGTTTCCGTCAGTTCCTGGTGGTCCTGGTGGTCCAGCCTTGCCAACTCCGCAAGAGCAGCAGCTGCCGCCCTGTGGAGCCGGAGCTGGAGCCGAAGCACTACCGCCGTGAACGGCGTGGTCTCCGTATTCAGCTGGAGCACCGTAGCCAGCCTGACGCTTGATGACGTTGCGGACGACGCCCTTGGCGCGTTGCATGCGCTCGTACTGGTCGAAGAGGCCGTTGGTGCGGTGGACGCAGAAGTCGACCTCCGTCTGCAGCGAGGACTGCACGTGCTGCATGTAGTTGTACAGCGATGGGATGGCGACGATCGCCGTCAGAGTCGCGACCGTACTGAAACTTGTTGAATAAGAGGAAGTTCAAAAATTGCAACCCTTTGATGATCCTTTCAGTTTACCGGAGAGCTAGAAAGCAGGTATTTTAAGTTTTTGTAAAAGTTTGAGAGCTGAAAGAAAAGCTGAAAGTTATCTCGAAACCTAAGTGGTCCTGATGGCTTTCAGAAAAGCTTAAGTGGTCACTTGGGATTTTGGAGGAACTAAAGGAAGCGCTGGACTTCTTTAAAGGGGGCCTTGAAAATCTTATTTTTTCCATTGAGCGTGTATCTTTGTACTATTCCTTAAAGGTAGCCTCATGTTCAAAGCTTCAAAATCTGAAATTCAGCAAGTAACCTGATGCAGATGCCGAAGAAGGCGATCTTGCGAAGGCCGTCGGCCTCGCGGTCGAGGTGCTTCTCGTCGTTGCTGGAGGAGTACATTGGGCTGGTCGGCTGATTTTGCCATCGACACCTAGGGCTTTTATACCTGCCACTTGTGTTGCTTCTCTTTTTTTTTTCCTGTGTCGGCCAACCCAACCCCTGAACCGAAACGGCAGAAGGCCTTACGCAGTCTTCACAAAAAACACACAAAACACAGAAGAAGAGAGAGAGACATGCATCCGACAAAAGCTTGTTCCTCGTGTTGTACGCCTGCTGCGGAGACGTATCAAGGTTCTCTATCGAGGCCGACGACGTATGTTGGCAACATTAAACTGTTCTGGGAGCCGCGTCGGAATTAGTTGCCATTGTTTGTTCAAGGTTGGCACCTTAGTTATGAAAACGAGGAATTATCGGCTTATCTCTTTTTGAGCGCATGATTGGATTTTGCTGATATTGTTTTCTTAAGATTGGCAGCTTGGTTGTAAAGTTATTTTAGGCATTTTAGATCTTTCCCAGCTTTTGATCTTCAAGTTAGTGGGAGAAGCTTTCAAAAAGAACTATTCGTAACTTTTTCAGGGAATAAAAAAATGAGTTGAGGGAAAAATTTTCAATTTTTTATCTTCCAAAGACCTTCCAACTGCCTTCTAGGCACCTTCTAGCTTCCATCCACCTTTCAACCTCCTGCTGGTTACCTTCCCAACACCTCACCAGGATTCGCCTGACTCTCAACCCTAGGAAGGTAGTTGGAAGGTATTTGAAAAGGGAAAATGAAAAATGTCAGAAGCCTTCCAGGAGACTACCTTCTGAAAACCTATCGATAACCTTCCCAAGACCTTCAAGCTTTCATTCACCTCTCAACCTCCTGCTGGTTACCTTTTTAGGATTCACCTGAGTAGGAGAAGCTGAAAAAAACGAATGATTCAAGTTGTAACTTGTTCAGAAGAGTTGGAGAAATCTGTTGCGAAAATATGTTTCATAAAACATTTCATTTTTCTCGTCTCTGCTGAGCCGTCTCCGATATTTTTTAAAATTAGAATTTTAGCACAGCTCAGCTCTCAGAAAAAAAACGGCACTAAATAGTTTTCAGAATAACCGCAAATGATCACAAAATTATTTTTTTTCCTGTCATAACTACAGCTTTTGAAGTATCGATACGACTAAATCATTATTGAATTTCCCCAATTTTTCGAGATTTTTTTAGTAGATTTGAAAATCACATTTTTTTCAAAGAATTATAGATATTTCAACAAAAAACATTTTTTGAGTTTTGTTTTCCTGGTGAAAAAAACTCAAAAGTCCAAAAACCGGAATCATACATCCAGAGACATTTTTTGATAATACGGAAAATTATCAGGAGAAGAAAAGAGCAGTAGACCTGTCAAATACGAGAAAAAAAATGGGGTGTTGATAACAACCCTGCAAAACTACTACAAAAAGCGCAGGGTCAGACTCAGTTCCTCAATCTTTTCGCAAAAATGTTCGCTTCCAATTTTGGCAAAGGGCTTCTCCGTCGCTGCGGACAGGTATGAAATTCGTTTTTTCGAGAGAATCGGAATTTTTAAAGCTCCGAGATGTTTACTTCAATACCATTTTATAACAAAAACGAAAAAAAAATTTAAAATAATGAAAGTTAGTATTTGAATAAATTGGTTCGAATAAAAAAACTTCAAGTTATCGTTTTTAAATAAAAAAAAAAAAAGGCGTCGTCATGATACTGCGTTTTTTCTTACGCTGTAGATAACATCAGTAAACCTGAACCAGAAAAAAATTAGGGCTAAAAAGTTAAAAACCGCGTTTTTACAACGCCCTTTTTGCGTAAAGTGTAGTGTTTCGTCTGCATGCACTGCGGCGTACTCGCACATACCGTGTTCAAATTAATTCTGGCAAAATTCAAAATCTTTGAATTTTTTTTAAATCAGTTATATTTTCCCCTCTCTGGCGGCTATTTTGAATTTTGCGGTAGCACTTCTAAAAAAAGCAACAGTAAAATTGCGGGTTACTGAGAAATCGATTCGTCTCATGACCCATTGAACATGCTCCTTTAATATTCTCTGGTGCTTACGCTTGTTTTTCATGACGTCACATGGGGAAAGCGAAGGTTTTGACTCCGCCCAATTCATTTTTCTTTGAATGAACTATAACCGTTTTTTCATGGGCATTTTTCTTAGTTTTTGTACGGTCTAAACGTCTGAACCCTCTTTTCTCCTAGTTTCATCCGATCGAAACTATTTTTTCTCTTGAATTTCATTTTCTAACCCTTGATTTACTCAGAACCAAGCCGCGTTCAACTTTGCCCGCTTCCTGGCCTCGATCCCGACCACGCAAAGAGCCCTCTACTTCGAAAAGTACAACGGACCACTGGAAGTGAAGAAGATCCCCGTGCCGAAGCCAGCCGAAGACGAACTTCTCGTCCGGATCCGCTACTCGGGAATCTGCCACACCGACCTGCACGTTTGGCTTGGCGACCTGAAGGCCTACAGCAAGGAGAAACTTGTTGGAGGCCACGAAGGAGCTGGAGAAGTCGTTAAAGTTGGGTCGAAGGTCGCCGGTTGGAAGAATGGCGATTTGGCTGGCATCAAGGTTTTTTTCTCACGTTTCTACTCAAGTTTCAGAATATCTTCGTAAGTTAGATGTGAACTTTTGTTACTGGTACAGTCATGGAGTTTTTAAATTTTGAGCCCCTTTTCGGTTTTCTTGTTGATCCAACAAAAAATCCACGAAAAGCCCATTTTTTTCGAATTTCTTCATTGCAAGACGGTTTATCATTAAGTTAGAGGGAATTTTAAAAATTCATCCGAAAATTCAGGAAATAATTCAAATAAATGCCCAACCTAGAGAGGGAAACAAACCCTATAGGGATCGAAAAAGTGGTCACTATAGGGGTCTTTCAATTTCATTCGAAAAACGCTTATTTTTCAGTTTTCACATGGAAATTATTGTTCATAACAATACTCGACTAGCATGTCCTCTATAGGGGCCACTAACTAAAACCACTAAGTCGTCCCTAGACGGGACCCTCCAAGGGCCCGAAGGTTGCCTCTATAGGGACCACTGTGGAGTTCCCAAGAAGCTAGAGAAAAGTCTCCTTTTACAAACCTTGAGAGAACTTTGTGCTGGAAATCAAGAATTTCCGAAGATTATTTATGACAAATGCTCTGCCATTACAAGGGTTACTTCCAGGGGAAGATCAATAACCTCCTTCACCTTTAGTTCTTGTTTTTCGAAAAGTAAACGTAAGGAAGTTCGTTTTTATATTCACAAAAATTTTTATGAGATCCATATCAATCACCCTAAACAAGAGTTGAATTAGTCGGACTCAGTGGTAGAGCCATCGAACGGCAAGAACTCATCATACAATGCGTATATCACGCGGTCTACCCCCGACACCGCCGCCTGTTCTTCTTCATTGGCTGGAGGTCCTAAATACAAAATTATCAAAATATCAACATATTCAAAATAGTACCCAAGTGAGCAGCATCTGCGAGAATCGAAGCAGCTCTGAATTGTCGTTTGAGTCTCCGGAGAACCGCCTTTAGGGAGGAACGCTAAACACAATATTCCGTCATTCCTAGGAACTCCAGAGTGGTCCCTATAGAGGCCACCTTAAGCGCCTTTTAGGAACCACTTTAAACTTGCAAAGTGGTCCCTATAGGAAACATGCTGAACCATTTTGATGGGAAAACTGATCAAATAAGCGTTTTTTAAATGAAATTGAAAGACCCCTATAGGGTCCAACTCAGCTTTAGGGGCTAACCAGGAAACGTTTTACATTTGCGTATTTTGCAATTTGCGTATTTTGCACACTTTGAAGTTCATGGAGCTTCAAAGTGTGCAAAATACGCAAATTAGGCCAAAAAAGCGCTATTTCGGGCTTTTGAAGGGTCCTAACTCGAAAACGAGATCTATTGCGAGAAATTTTCTTTCTGTTCTGGAATCAGGGATCCTGAAGCACACTTCAGCAAAGTTTCAGCAAAAGTTCAACCGGGGGAGGGGTAAAAAACGTTTCCTAGTAAGGGATCAATTTCTATACCCCTATAGGGACCACTTTTTCCGCCCCTATGAGGGTTGTTTTTCCTCTAACCCATATAGATGATTATGTAAACACTTTTGAATCGATTGGTCCAATATCATTTATTTATTGTTAACGGAATATGAAAAAAGAAACACACCACGTCAACTTCCGGTGTTAGAATTGATGGATCGAGGTGGCCACGCACTAAAGTCTTTTTAATAACTCTAGGAAAAGCTGGTTTTTAATTCATCAAACAGAAACATTGTCTTTAAAACTGTTAAAAAAAAGGTTTAGAGATTTCGCATACCCGATGGATGTCGCAGTAGAGCGTCGAGTTCGTGAATGCTCCGGACAAGAACCTCGAAAAATGCATTCCTTGTTGGGCGATCCATGTCCAAGAGCCTAAGGAATATAAATTGAATATTAACACAAAAAACGTTTGATCAAAATGAATGGAAAAATAATTAAAAATAATTTGCTCACTTTTCGCGAAGTTTTGTGCGAAGGTGAAACGATAGCCCGAAAAACGCTTGACCTTGTAACTAAAATTAAAAGATTATTGAAAATATATCATGAAAGAACTTACAGAAACGTAACGGCGGACCATGACTCTGAAAAAATATTCAAATTAGTTGGAGAAAGAAGGGAAAGTCGTTAACTAACTCAAAGTTACCTAGGAACTCCAGAGGGGTCCCTATAGGGGCAACAATGATAATCACGGATGGGAAATCTCGCACAACGCGAACCAAAGAAGAACACCAAGTTTCTTTTCCATTTACGAATATTCGAATATAAGTACTTTTAAATGAATCTCCCCTTCCTCTGCGTCTCTGCTCACAGCAGCGTCTCTCCCTTCCACTCTAACCGTTCGCGCGTCCTTACGCCGTGTTCAAAGTGATTTCGCGATACTCAAAACAGCCGTCAGAGAAAGAAAAAGATAACTAAATTTTAGAGAGTCAGA
This sequence comes from Caenorhabditis auriculariae, assembly GCA_904845305.1. Lineage (NCBI taxonomy): Eukaryota > Metazoa > Nematoda > Chromadorea > Rhabditida > Rhabditidae > Caenorhabditis > Caenorhabditis auriculariae. The sequence continues at coordinate 6,348 of CAJGYM010000095.1, forward strand.
GATAATTTTGCATTTCGCGGAAATTACTTTTAACACGGAATTAATAATTCCAGAGTGGTCCCTATAAGAGTTAGGAGAAAAACAGCCTCAATAGTTGAGGAAAAGTGGCCCCTATAGGGGTAAAAATTAGATGACCCCTGTAGGGGTTTAGGATCTGACTTCTTAGCCTCTAAAGCGCAAGTGGTCCCTATATCGGTTAAAAATTTTTTCTCTAGGGGCCACTAAATGAAACCCCTGTAGGAACCACTTTTGAAAAAAAAAGAAAAAGCGTTTCTAATGAAAATTCTCAAAAGTGTGCCAGTAACGACGTTTCATGTCTAACTTTTGTGAACGAAATTTTTCAAAGATTTTATTATTAAGAATTCCCAAATTTAGACTGTTCCAAACGTTTTTTTCAAATTCATTAAAACTAGAGATAAGTAGCGGCAAGAGACTCAGAGAAAGAGAGAACTTCAATTTCTCTTTCCCCTCTTCACGTCTTCTCTTATCTCTCGCTTCATTTTCAAAAAAATGGAAGAAAAATTAACTTTTGATAAACGAATGAAAAAAGTATCTATCGAAAATTTCCCAAATAATTAAAGTTGAAAAATCGTTTATGAAACCACTTTTTTAAGTTTTTCTATCCCTTTTCGAAAAAAAAGTATTTCCATTTGTCTCATTTGAGTCTTGAAAAAAATCTCCATAGAGCGCGTATGCTCCCATTTTTTTCTGCCAAAACGTCTTTCAAAATTTTTTCAACTGATGCTATTGGAATTGTTCCAAGCAGAGTGATAGGTTGGACAAGAAATTCCAGTTGTTCAACTTCAACTGCATGTCGTGCGAGTTCTGCAAAAGCGGCTGCGAACCGTGCTGCCCACACCTTCAGAGCTACGGGTTCGACCGCGACGGCACCTTTCAGGAGTACGTCGTCGTCCGAGGCGTCGACGCCGCCCGGATCGCTCCCGCCACCGATATGGCCCAAGCGGCGCCGATTCTTTGCGGAGTTGGGACTTTTTGCGAGAAAACGAACGTGTGAACATCGTAGGGCGTGACGGTGTACAAGGCTTTGAAGGAAGCCAAGCTGCAAGCCGGGCAGATCGTGGCGGTGACTGGAGCCGGAGGAGGCCTGGGCTCCTTGGCGATCCAGTACGCCAAGGCGATGGGTCTCCGGGTTTTCGCCATCGACCACGACAACAAGAAGGAGCATTGTCTGGAACTTGGCGCCGAGTGGTTCTTGGATGGCTTCCAGGACGGCCAGAAGATTGTCAAAGACGTTAGGGAGGTGAGAAAGTTCATCCTTATTTTATTTTTTTTTGTTGGAAGTCTTCATAAAGCTTTTTGAATTGCAAAAAAGCGATAGATTATTTTGAAATGGTCCGGAATTAAGATAGTGAGAGAAGAGACGCTAGACGGTTTGGGAGCCTATTTCTCTAGCTTCTCTTCAAACCGCTCAATCTCTCTCGTTCATCTAATGAGCTAACTGGAGGAAAGAGAGAGCAATGGGCCTGAAGAGAGATCAGAGAAAGAGAGAAATCCATTTCACTAGCGTCTCTTCGGGCCGCTGCAGATTTCTCGTTTGCTGGATTTCAAGATCCCTTTTTTGAACCCTACGCTAGCAAAAATCATATTATTTGTGCAATTTTCAAAATTTTTGAATATTCATTTCACTCTGATACATATAACAACATGAGCTACTAATTTTTACAAAACTTGGTCTCGAAAAAAGTGTTTATTTTTCAATTTTGGAGATCTTAACTGTACTTTCTCTCAAGGAATGAATCTCTGGATATTTTTGAGAAGTGATTTTTTTTTCGCCAAAAAGTTCGAAACTCCAAACTAGTGTCTCTTATCTTGACTAGACTCAAAAAAAGTCTTCAAAAGACTATCAGATAGTCAGGCGACTGGCACCACAAGGCAAAAAAAAAGCAAATTGTTTATCAACCTTTGGTTAATCAGCAGTAGACAGGACAAAAAACGAACTTTAATATTGAGATAACGAACGGCGGACCACATGGCGTGGTAAGCTTGGCGGTGGCGAAAGCGCCGATGGAACAGGCCATGGAATACATCAGGAAAAATGGAACCGTCGTCTACGTCGGATTGCCCAAAGATTCGAAGGTTGATGATTTTTTCGAGTATTAGGCAGGCTTGTGCGTCATGCTGGGCGGCCTGGCCCGGGCTTTGGGACCTAATTTTTTAAAAAAGCCAGCGCGGGCGCGGGCCGGGCTTTGAAAAAATCTTGAATTTCATTTTAAAACAATTTCAACGAAAAATTATTTTTACTTGTTGAATCATAGTTTCTAATATTTCTATGAAGAAAAATAAGTAAAAAATTTCTTCTCGTTAAAAAAGCGAAAAGCTCGAAATGAAAAAAATTTGAGCTTTTTGGGCTGGGCCGGCCATTTTTGCTTGAGGCCCTTCTAAGGCCGGACCGGGCCGTGCTTGGGAAGTGACCGGGCGGTCGAGAGGTTGACGGGCCGGCCCTCTCCCAAGTCGGGTATTAGGAGAAAATGGAAGAAAAAGCTTTCTCAAAATGGGCATTTTGTGCTCCGTAGATAAAATGATTTCTCACAAGGGAGGTCATTTTACTTTGTGGTTGGGATTTTCCTGAAAAGTGGCCAGAACACTTCTTGATATATGTACCAAATGAAGATTCTGAAAACGTCAACTTGGGCAACTTCCTATTTTTCGAGAAAAAGGGACTCAAACCCCAAAAAAATCGCCGATTCAAAGGATTTTTTTTTTCGAAACTAGGAAGTTTTATAGGTTGTGCCTTTCAGGATCTCATTCTGGTACATCAAGAAGTTTTCCGGCCAAATTCCAGGAAAATCCGAACCGCAAAGTAAAATGACCTCCCTTGTGACAAGTCATTTTATCCATGGAGCACACAACATCGATTTTTTCAAATACTTTCCAAACTAGAAAAATCAAAAATTTGAGAATTCAAGTCTCCAACTTCTGGGCTCCATTGGCAAACCTTAAGCTTTATGAGATTTTTCAAAATTCATTCTCTTTCAGGTAACTTTCGACACGGCGCCTTTCATTTTCAACGCCAACAAAATCGTCGGCAGTATTGTTGGAAATCGGCTTGATGTTGATGAAGCGCTGGAGTTTGTGAGCAGGGGCGTCGTGAAGGTTCGATTTGAAAACGGAAACAAATTATGTTCATAGCTGACTCACGGCTAGCTTGGGCCATCGCAAAAAGGGTCCTGACACGATAAGAAAAGAGACAGTGCCTGGATCGTGGAGAGCGCAGGCTGGTCACGCCTTTTTGCGTCCCAAGCTAGCCGTGAATCGGCTATATTCAATTCTGCGCGATCTTGTCACATTCCAAAAAAAAAAATAGGCAAAACACAGTATTCAGAGCTCTTTTTTTGCGTCTTCGCTGTAGGACCTGGGATTTTAAGGTATACGGTGTTTTAGCCAGAAAAATCCAATGACAAGCTGGCACGGAGTAGACCATAAAAAAAACGATATAATACATTCAAACGTCATTCCCAATAGAAAAAAAAAGGTTCTTCAAACATGTGATTCAAGTAAAAATTTTCGCATTGATTTGATGATGTGAAGCATGCCTCAACTTCGAAAGATTAAAAAAAAAACTTCTATGAAAAGAGTACTTTTTAAAAAAAAAATGCTCATCGATTGATTTTGGAACGGTTTCAATTATGAAATTTCGATAATTTCATCAGAATCTTTCATAGCAAAAAGAAATTGGCGGCAAGAGGATTTGAACATTCATCATGGGCTTCGCACGCTAACACGCTAGCCACTGCACCACGCTCAGAAATGTCATCCAAAGGCTGGTGGCGCGTACGCATTCCTTCCAAACGGCGTCACATGGTTAAGGATGAAAATTTAAAAAATCACATCTCCAAAAATAGAAGTTTGATCAGATAGCGACGATGTGGATCGATTCCCAGTTCATCAAAGATTGTTTGAATAATTTTATAGAGAAACCTTACGCAAAAATCACCTTCCACGTTAATGATTTTGAAGATGTAAGTGTGGATTCCATCAATATACCTAGAGATTTTTCAATTCTAAAAATCGATTCTTGATTATCAGAAAAGTTAAGGTGCCCCTGGAGCTGATCAAATTGGAAGATGTGGAGCGGATCTACCGCGAAATGCTCGACGGAACCATCAAAAGCAGGGCCGTTATCGACTTCTCCTTGTAATTATCTAAATAATTTCTGTCAATAATTTTTTTCATGACAAAACGGAGTGACTTCTTCTTGAAAATTGTAATTTGAAATATTTTTCTCATTGTCTTTGTACCTAGGTTTATATTACGGACAATAAATTTTCCAGTATTTTTCAACAAGTTAATCTTATTTCTTTTTCAAATCGGTTTCACTTTTTTCCCTTGGTTTCACACCTAAAAATACCTCCCAGCAATCATTTTTTCTCCTCCTAATTCATCGAGGCTCTGTTTTGAAATGAGCTCGTGGCTGCCCCCGAGGCGCGAGAAGAAAAAGTTGACCGTTGCGATTATCAGCAAATAATTCAACTCAATCGGGAGAGGACCGGAAATTCGGTCCGTTTTGTTTGAAGCTGCTCCATTTGTTTTTTTTTTGCCTGCGTATCAAATTGGCAGAAGGAGATGAATGGGTTATTCCTACTTGGAATGAAAACGAGAGAAAAGTGGTAGAAAACCTTTTAGAAGTGTTGGTTGACTCGAAATTATCATATAAGCCGGTAAGGGTTGAAAAAAGACTCCATAGAAATGTTCCTTTTAGGGTGACCAAGGCTCCTTTTTTGCTGCCTTTTTGCGCCATTTTATCGGCCATTTTGCACCATTTTTGCTGCCTCTCCATTTTCCCACCATTTCTTAAGCCTTTAAAATTCCATAAAAAAATGAAAGGCGCGATAAAGGGACTCTTTTTGCTCCCTTTCTGAGGCCTTTTTTGAGCTTCTCTCTTTTAGCAGCCACCATCCGAATTTGCCTGAGTAGAAGCGCGTCGATTGACAAGGGCGGATAAATCTAATTTTTTTTTAGAAAAATTCGATTTATGAAAATTGAAGAGGATATAATTCAATTCCGACCCCGAGAACAGCTTTAAGATTGAAATTTCGAACCTGACCCAAGGCTTCTTCCCAGAAATCGGGCCCAATGCCCGGGCCGGGCACTAACCGGTTGAAAAGTCCTTTTCAAGGCATCTCTTGCCACACACTAATTTTTGTTGATTGGAAAGTTTGGTTCAGAATTAGTTTGCTACTGATCTATAGAACACACAATGCGTCTGCAAATTTTCTGATCACTTTTTTTCAGATTTTTTTGTGACTCAAGTTTAAGAATCCGACACATATTTTCCCGAATTCTCCCTACATCTATTTCGTAAATTTTAGTACTTGTGTGTGAGAAATAAAACACTTGATAAAAAAATCAAGCTAATTTTTACGAATAACGAAAATTTTTTGTTTTTGACTTGAATTTTTTTCTTCAAAGTTTGAATTTCTCAAAAATTGAGGCTCTCTAAAAAAACGGAAAAAGATATTTCTGCTCTTTTATATTTTTCAATCTTCGTACCTCTTTAATAGTTCAGAAAAAAAATACCACCTAAATTAGCTTCTAAATCGGGAAAACTTGAAGTTTTCGGAAACAAAAGTAGCGAGTGAAACCGCTTTTTCCTGGATGCTGAAGATTTTAGCTCCAAAAAAAAAAAGAAAATAATGGTTTTCTATCGACAGGAAACGAATGGATTGACCTGAATTTTGCTCAAATATTGTTTTATTTTTCGCATTTTTCGACGTGAAATATTCACTACTGAACTCTCGATTTTTCTTTTCCCACAAGGGAATGTTTTTGAGGCACCGGTTGAACTTTTCACTTGGCTGAAATGTGCTTTAGAACCTCCTGAAGCACATTTGATCAGAATGATGATAAATTTTTGCAATAGGCCTTTTTTCCGAGTTATGAAGCTTTAAACCTCTCAAATGAAGCTTATTTTCGATTTTCGGTGCATTTTTCAAATTTAAAAAGCTCCAAAGTCGAAAAAAATTCTAGAAATGCTTTCTTTTTCTGGAATTTTGAAGCCCTGAAGTGTATCTCAGCCAAGCTAAGGAGTTCTAGAGTGGTCCCTATAGGAGTTAGGGGGGAAAACAACCCCTATAGGGACCGAAAAAGCCAAAAAAGTGATTCCTATAGGGTCTTTCAATTTCATTAAAAAAATGATTATTTGTTCAGTTTTCTCATGGAAATGCTTCTTCTCTTGAAGTTCAGAACAATTATCGACTAGCATGTCCCCTATAGGGGCCACTTTTGCAAGCTTTAGTGGCCCCTATAAGGTTGGTGAAGTGATCCCTAAAGGGGCCCACCGAAGGTCCCTAAGGTCGCCCCTATAGTGACCACTCGGGAGCTCCTGAGAGTTTCATCAAAAGTTCCCTTTAGGGCCGAAAACGATAACTTGCTAGTGTTATTATATGATTTTTATTGGAACCCCTTCTCACCCCCGGAGTGAAATTTCGAAAAAACAGGAGCCGATTGTTTGGAGATTGTTTCGGTCCTCTGAGAGGCGGCCGAGTCGCGAAGGTGATAAAAGGGTGGGCCCTTGGACCTCTCGAAAAGTGAAGAAGCGCGCACTTGGACACATTCCCCCCCAGGGTCTGGCTGTTTCAGGGAAGGAGAAAAAGAGCCACTGAAAATGATCCTTTCCAATCGTCTTTTTGCCATCGCTACCTTTGCATTTTTGCTGTTTTTCGCGGCTGTCAGTGCGGAGGTTTGTACTTTTTCAGCTTTTTTTCGTTTTTCTTTCCAATTTATTGTGAATTCTTGCTTTGAAGATATCCAAATGTAAAGAGATCGTTTTTAGATCCATCATGGCTCTAGAAAGGCTAAGAAAAGGACCTAAAAAAGGTGCTTCATTTTTACCAGCTAATTTGCCTCTTTTTTTTTTTCTTTCAAGTTATTTTTGTAGCTTTAGTGTCCAGAAGTGCCAGCAATTTTTTTCGGACATACGAAAAGGACCTAAAAAGGCTCCCAAAGGCTTCCTAAGGAATTATTTTACGCCTTTTTTTTCATCAACCTTTTTACTTGCCTTAGCTTGCAGGAGTCCAAAGATCAGCCATTTTTCAAAATTTTGCAAAAAGTTCATAAATTAGGAATTGAAAAAAACCCCAAAAAAAGTCTTTTTCATCCTCCCTTTATTTTCTAGTGAATTTGAAGTTTTTTTAACACCTCTGGTCCAAAATAATTCGCTAAAAAAGAATTTCAAAATAATTTGAAAAAAATCTTCTCTCTTGGGAAGGTATTGAAAATTACTCACTTTCTGAAAATTGCTCACTGAGAAAGTCTCAAGTGCCCACTTCAGAGGTAGCTCTTTCTTGTCCTCTCGAGAGGCTATTGAGAAGATCAGTGACTCAGTCACTGAAAATAAATAGTATTGTTCACGGAAAATAGATTTTTAATATATTCGGTTCTTTCTTAACTCGATAGGATGATTACTTGATTTTCTGGGAAGTTAAAAGTGAAAAAAACTTTTTCGTCATGTGTTCTTTCACTCATGATAAGACTGTGAAGTATCCCCAAAACTGTTGAAAAGGGTTACGGTAAGCAACTTTGTGTACACCGTTTTCGCTCTTTTTGAGCACGGCATTGTGTTCCTGGGAAAAGCTCTAGTGACCCCTTAAGAGGTTTTTCGATGACTACTTGGAGAGGACACTGAAGTGGCCACTAAAGCCACTATCTTGCGTCTTAGTGGCCACTATAGTAGTTTTTAGTGGTCTAGTAACATCACTCACATTTCTGAAGAGGCTGCAAGATTTTGGTCTCTTAAGTTGCCACTAAATCGACTACTGTAGGGGGCACTGACGCGTCAAAACTCTTAAGTGGCCACTAAAGCCACTATCTTGCCTCTTAGTGGCCGCTATAGTAGCCTATAAAACACCAGTTATATACCTAAAGAGGCTGCTTTAGTCTTTTAAACTGCTACTAAATCGACTACTCTGGGGTCCACTGATGCTTCAAAACCCTAAAGAGGCCACTAAAGCCACTATCTTGCGTCTTAGCGGCCACTGTAGTAGTCTATAAAACACCAATTACTTATCTAAAGAGGCTGCTACATTTTAGTCACTTAAGTCGCCACTAATTCGTTTACGATAAGGGCCACTAAAGGGGAAAAACCCTAAAGTGGTCACTAAAGCCACTATCTTGTCTCTTAGTGGCCACTACAGTAGTATTCAATGGCTTAGAAACACCTGTATGATTCCAGAGAAGCCGAAGAGTGAAACGGCAATGTCCATGTGCTGGACTCTCCAATATGGCTTGCAAGTGCACGACCCAAATCTGCGCCTGTGCACCAAAAAGGTACAATCTAACCCACGATTGTTCATGGATGGTAATTTCAGAACATTCAACCCGATAGTGGTCCCTCAACAAACCCCGCCAAAAGCTTCCGTCGTGATCCGACCAGTCTTCGGTAGCACTTGCAACTCGGACTGCAATTCCAAGGTTCCCTTTTTTCGATTTTGAGGAAATTTTTTTGGTTTGAAAGGAAACGCTAGAGTGATCACTAGAGGGGCTAAAGAATAAATCCCTCAGTGCTCCCTAGAGGGCTCAAATGTAGGGGGTCTGACCCCTGTTCCGTTAAATAGGGGTCTTTTAACTTTGTTCTGATTTGACATGTTTGCTCTTTTGAAAGCCCTACAGGGGTAGGTAAAGTGGCCCCTTGAGGGGAACCTGCAAGAAGCTCTAAAGTCGCCCCTCTAGTGACCACTCTGGCGTTCCTCAGTAGTGTAGGCACACTTTTTCACACACACGCTTCCTGAAGATCCTCAAAGTTGTAAACTGTTTTCTCTTGGATTTTAGACCCAAGTGATCTCTTTAGGGTCCACATTGATCTGTCAACACACTATTATTTTTAAAGAAATTTGAAAAATCGATTTCAGTGCACCTCTGTTTGTCAGCAACAGCAGTACTCGAGCAGCCAATGTGCCACGTCCTGCGGAAATTCCTGCTCGAGGGTCTGTAAGCCCGCGGCGGCGCCCACAACCACGACGACGACCGCCGCGCCGACCGTTTTGCCACTGCAGGTTTGTGGTTTTGAGATTTTGAAGTTAGGATCTTGAAACAAGCTTCAATTGAACTCTAGTGTAAAAGGAAAAAATGGATAATTTTTCAAAAATTATCGTTTGATTTTAAAAGGGAATAGTCTCCGGTCGCAGCAGGACTTCTGAATAAGACCAAGTTTACTAGATGTAACTTTTTATGCTGATTCCAAATTTGGTCTTGGATACTGCCACATAGGCCTGTGAGAAAAGTTAGCACCTCTCAAAAGGCGAAAGTTTCAATGTCTTTAATTGAGGTTTTCTTGATTTGACTATTTTAATCGAAATTTTATTGGTCTACCTAAATAGCCCATGAAACCGCTACATGACCGCACTTCTGCTCAAGTTTCTCCAAATTGATAATAAAAGAAATTTTTCGAGAAAAGTCGTTTTTGAAGCCAGCGTATCTCTTTTAAGAGTTTTCAAGTTTTCAAAAACTGTTTTTTTCAACTTCTAGCGCCCATAACTTTTTTCCCAAGCCTTTTGTGAATCTCTCAAGCACAGATTTGGAATCAGCGTGAAAAACTGCGTCTAGTGAAAGCTTCTCTGGAACTCCTAGTGCGACCTGAGACCCTGGAGTGAACCATGAAGAATTTTAAAAAGTTCAGCTCCAAATCAGCTTGGTGTCCAACGACCAGTCCTGCATGCCGACCTGCACATCGTCCTGCAAATCCTCGTGCACTCCGACGATCTCTCAGCAGACCTGTGACTCTTCCTGTCAGTCGACCTGTGCATCTATGTGTCCGCCTCCGCAGCCCCAGCAACAGCCCCAGCAGCAGCCCCAGCAGTTCAGCTTCCAGCCGTATTCTCAGGTAAGATATAGCCTGTGTACCACGACTCGGAATTTCACCGAACGACATTCCGCTGTGCCGCTGTGCGCCTTTGCGAACCTTGGTTGCGCTTTTGACTTTCATTTATTTTATTATGGTACTCTACTTTCATGTGCTCCCACAGCAATACCAATCAATTGAAAGCGTGACCTAGATTCGAAAGACGCTTCGCGAACGCACGCAGCGGAACAGCGGAATGTCGTTCGGTGAGACTTCAAGTCGTGGCACACAGACTACATAGCGTATTTCGCGTGGATTGTCGGCCCCTCGAGCTACAGAACCCCTTTTTCAATGCGCGCGGCTCGTCTCTTACCATGCGCCTTTAAAATTACACAATCTTTGGCCACATCATGGCGTTTTTGTTAGTGGAAGAGACTAAAATGAACTGGGTGGAGTCAAAACCTCCGCCGTTCCCACGTGACGTCATGGGAAACAAGAGTAAACAACAGGGAATATTAAAGGCGCATGTTCAATGGGTCATGAGGCGAATCGATTTCTCATGTAAAAAATTTATTTTTTCTGTTGCCATGTTCAGAATAGATTCGCGAATCAGCTAGAGAATAAAAAATATAACTTAACTTTGAAAATCCAGAAAGAATTTTGAATTTCGCGGCATGTGCGAGAGCGCCGCAGTGCATGCACACCGACACACCACACTCTACGGAAAAGAGCGGAGCATCGTCGAAAAACGCCGTGGCATTAAAGGCGCATGCACAGGGACAAGAGAGTGATAATGTGGCTCTGAAAAAAAATCATGAAACTCTGGTCTATACTTCGAAATACACACACCATCGTTTTTTGTGAAGAATATGGGCACATAACCAATTCACGACCGTCTTGAGCCATCGGAAAAAAGTCCTGACACGATTTGAAAATATGGTATTTCAGAACACACCACCACCAACACTGATTCCGTTCACCTTCACAACGGCTGCTTCGACCACCCAGCCTACCCAATCTCCCATCAAAATCAATATCAAGGTTGCTTTTCTTTGGCCTTCTGAAGCTCAACAATCAGATCTAATCATTACCGCGGCTGAAGAATTGGGTTTTGTATTTCCAAATAGTTCTCTCTTATCATTTGACTTGTCGAATGACAGTTTTTCCCTTGTAAATGAATTTATTAAAGCTTCCAGGTCCAAAACCCTGTCCCGGCGCAAGCCGCACCTCAAGCTGCCCCTCCAGCTTCAGCTCCTCCAGCTCAAAATACAATGGTATATATCATTTATCTCGCATTGAAAACAGCTCGGAAAAACAACATTTAGCGGTTGCGTATATTTTTTTGGCGCCAATTTGAAAATATTTTTGTAGATAAAAAAACTACCTCGACTCCCCTATAGAAGACACCAAAGCTTTTTAAAAGCGGCCACTCTAGGGGTCACTGAAACTTGCAAAAGTGGCCACTGTAGGGGACACTGAAGCTTGCAAAAGTGGCCACTTTAGGGGACACTGAAGCTTGCAAAAGTGTTCACTCTAGGGGACACCGAAGCTTGCAAAAGTGGTCACTCTAGTGGACACTGACGCTTGCAAAAGTGGTTACTCTAGTGGACACCGAAGCTTGCAAAAGAGGCCACTCTAGGGAAGTATGCCAGTGGTCCCTATCTGCCTTTTTACCTTTCAAAGAGTAACAAAAAGTTGAAAGACCCCTATAGGGATCACTTCAGCAAACTATCAGACTGTGAACTCCTTCATGGATCACCTAAGTATTACCCTATAAAAATCATCACTTTGTCCACTATAGGGGTTTTTTCCTCAACCCCTAGAGTGACCACTCTGGCGTTCCTCAGTTTTTTCGCTTCCAGAAAGATTCTCCGTGCTACACGCAATGTAATACTGGATGTCGGGATTCGTGTCCAAAACGGAATCCCTTGCCGACGGAAGGTTGCGACACCAGCTGCTCCAATACTTGTACTGAGGTTTGAAGAAAGTGAGCAAAAATAAGATGACGCTCAAAATCCTTGAAGGTTTGCTCACCGACCTCAAACGCCGTAACGGAAATCGCGTCATTCCCCGTCATGCTGGACCCCAAACAAAGGTATACATTTGGAAGATCCCTTTCAAGGAGAATGGGGGTCTTTTGAAGAAGATTTTTTGAAATCCAGATGCTCCTCCGAGTGTCAATCCGTGTGTCAACTGGCTTGCGTATCGCAGAAAACGACGCCGTCGGCGTTTTGCATCGACACGTGTGCGCCTCAATGTGAGAGTGCCTGCACAAGTCCTGAGGTACCGTAATCCGGAAAAATATAGTCTGTTCAGATTTTTAATGTCAAGTGCAATGACGTCATTCAAAAACACTCTGTAGATGGCTCGCTCTCTGATTGGTTTATCGCGCGATTAGGGGCGGAGCTTGAGTGACGACTTGACATTCAAAATCTGAACAGACTATACCTGAGTGAATATTTGCTGACGTAGAAGAGTTTCGTTAATTCGCAAAATCTAATAAACTTTTTGGTCAAAATCCACTGAAGTGGACCCTCAAATCCAGCTTGTGCGGTTTTTTATAGTTTTGCAAGCGTATCGTGACTGAAACATGGCTCTGTCAAATTAAATACCTTGAGGGACCACTCGGATATATCAAGTAGCCAAATGCTTGTTCAATCCGCTTCTTAAGGGACTACTTGAAGAATCCTTGAAAGTGCACTTCAGTAGCTGTGCTTTCTGCCGGATCAGTTTATATAGATCTTTTTTTTCTTATGGTCGATTTCACACTTCTTCCAAGTTGAGTAATAGTGAATAGTGCACTGACATGAGATCCAAGTTCGGATATGCACAGGAACATTCCATTTTTTGCCATTATTTCCGAGAAGTTTCGAGGTGTCCTTCTAGAAAAAAGCAAGATTTCAGGTACAACGCAACTCGGCGATCCTCTTCACGACGCCGCAGAACTCGCCGGCGACTTCCGCGGCTGCAGACTCGACGGCTTCCCCGATTCGGATCAATATTCAGTTGGCGACACCGGCGAGCGCCAGAAAGTGAAGATTCTTGTCTCTATTTCATTCAAAACATTTGGGGAGGGGGGCGTTGAAAGGAGCTTTAATGCGAGAAGAAACTAGAACAAGTTGATTTTTTTTTCTAGGCATGACTCAGAGTAGTCCCTATAGGGGCAACCTTAGAAGCCTTTGAAGGGTCACTTCTGACGACCACTTTACGAACCCCTATAGGGTCCACTAAATCTTGCAAAAGGGGTCCCCATAGGGATATTAGGGAAATGTTAGATGATAATTTTAATGAACTCTATGCGAAGAAGCATTTCCATGCGAAAAACTGAGAAAAACCTTTTTTGAATAAAATTGGACGACCCCTATAGGGACCACTTGAGCTTGAAGGGGGCCACCTTGATTTTACCCCGTTAGGGACCATTTTTCGGTTCCTATATGGGACTATTTTTCCCCTAACATTATAGGGACCCCTCAAAAATTCCTAAGACTTTCGATATTGGGAAGGAACTAAGTGAATGGACTTTTTGAACTTGTTAGGGTCATACTATAAAAAATACAGACACGTCTAAATCTCTTCTTTTTGCTCACTATTTTCCTAATCGTCTCGAGACCCATGTGCAGCTGGGGGTGAATGAGTTATGCTTTTTTTAAATTTTTGTCATTTATGATGAATTCCAGAATGAGCCGAGACGAGTGCGACACCTACTGCCAGCAATCTTGCGAAGGCCAATGCTCCCAGGTACAGAACCCCACCTGCCGGCCGTCTTGCAACGATCAGTGCCATCAGAATATCTGTCCTTCATGATCAAATGTCAATTTTCCGAAAATAACTTCACATTCCTCATAGTATTCGTATTTATTGAACCACAGTCTTTCGAAGATATCAGCAGATGTATTAAATTCACATATTTATTCTTTTTCGTTATAAATTTTTTTATTATTTCTTGAATTTTTCATAAGGCGAACTACCGTTTTTTTCGCGTTTAGAAGAGGGGATAATCGAAAGTGAGAGACAGTGGCGATTCGAAGAGACGCCAGAGAAGCAGAGACACGCTCGTTGTCTGGCGTCTCTTCAGACCTAGTTGATCTTTCGTTTTTCGCTCTGTTTAACGTCTCCTTGATCTTTAAAAATAAGGAAAATGAGAGACATCAGTGTACCGAAGAGACCCCAGACAATGTCATTGCTCCCACTTCTCTGGCGTCTCTTCAAACCAGTGCGACCTCTAGTTTCTGATGGATTTTTCTCGGTTTTTGAATATTTTCCTCCCCATAATTCATACCATAAAAATTCATAGATAAACTTTGGACAGAAATAAGACCCTAAAATCGGAAAATAGGAATTGAAAAAAAATGCGAAGAAATCGAAGATTCAATTCAAACCCTCTGGCTTATTTGAAGCTCACTAAGGAATATTCATAGTTCAAAGGACCTGACCTCTTCTTTTAAGTTCAGCCTGCATTTTTATACTGAAAAAAGGTACAGAAAAGATTTGAAATCAAACAGTTGTCGTTGATTGATGGTAGTAAGACCAACTCGTTCCAAATTGATTCTTCGTTTTCTTATCTCCAACATTCTTTTGGAACAAAATTCTACCATGTGTCGTCACAAGTTCACCCGTGTACCACAAAAGTTTCTCTTTCTCCGTTTTGTTTCACTTCCTGTGAATGTTGTACCGGGTGCAACGCGGTGTTTTTCGTTCCAAAATGTTCAGCAAAAAAAAATCACAACAATAAATAATAATAAAAACAACGTGAACAGGAGCGTGAAAAAAATGACGTTTTTTTGCTTTTTTTAAAGAATGAAACTCAAATAAGGCGTGTGAAGCTTGCAAAAGAAGCTTGAAGTTTAAAATAAGTCGAAATCTCTTGTTTTCAAAGTTATCAAAGCGAAATACTCTTGAGGGAATATATGCCAAAATCCACTAAACTTCGATTTTTTTTTAAATCTTCTACATCTTGTCATTTGAAGCTTATCAAAAGAGTTCAACAGAAAGTCATTTTTTTATTTTTAGTTCTAAAAAAGCTTCTCTTCATATCAAGTTTCTGAATGCTTTTAGGTATCCTTGAATTCACGAAAGATAACCAGCCCTAATTGCAGTCCCAGAGTGGTCCCTATGGGGGTTAGAGGGGAAAACAACCCCTCCAGGGGCCGAAAAAGTGGTCCCTATAGGGGTTTAAAGTCTGAATCCTTAGTGTCTAAAACTCAAGTGAGCCCTCTAGGGATGGGTCATTTCATTCAAAAACGCTTATTTATTGAGTTTTTCCCATGGAAATGCTTCTAAAGTTTTTAACAATAATCGACTAGAAAGTTCCCCTATAGGGACCACGTTTGCAAGCTTTACTGGCCCCTATAGCGGTTGGTGAAGTGGACCCTCCGAGGGCCCCTAAGGTTGCCCCTATAGGGACCACTCTGGAGATCCTAAGGTGATCCTTAATGAGCTATATTGATGATCATTCTCGATTTTTCGATGAAATCTGGTGATAATCCGATCCAAACTCATTTCTCAGCTGATCAAAAGCTTGTGACACTTCACAAGGTGTTATGAAAGAAATTAAACTTCTAAAAAAACGAACAGGTACGTCAAAGGGAGACAAAACAAAACAAAACAAAGGGATGTGAAACATGTGTGGACAGTGAATTATTGTTCCTTCTGGGAATGACTGACGACGTCACTAGACCAAGATGGGACAGTTTTTTTGTCGGTCGGCCCACCCGAAAGAACGTGGTCAAATTGATCGATGGGGGCGGTTGGCATACTCTTTTTTTCGCCTTCTGATATAAAAAGGAAACGAACCTTCTCATCTATACCTAATCAGATTCTAGCAAAAATGAACTATTTTGGAATTTTCTACGTCTTGGTCTTTTTCGCTATCGCTCTGGGTAAGTGTTTGGAGTTTTCCTTCATAGGCAAAGTCGGAAAAACCGTTTGAGAGTTTTTTATAGATCAAATGGCTTCCATTAATGGTTCCTAAACAGGTGGCAACGGTTTCCTTTTCACTGCCTTTTCCGTCCTTTCATCGGCCTTTATCCACCCTTTTTGCACCCTCACTCTTTCTTCACCCTGTTTCGAGGCCAGCTAGAAAAAGAAGGCTCAAAAAAGACCGCAAAACGGAACCCTTTTAGTGATCATTTTGCAGTCACTCTGACTTTGGCAGTGTTTTTGAAAAAAAAAATGCTCAAATCGCTTCAAATCTTGAATTTTTTTGAGCTGAATTTTTTTCTCAACTAAGTTTCCAAAGTTTCAGTTGTCCCCAGCAACGCCAGCGGCCTCGACGACCTTTACAAAAACCTGATCAAAAAGCAAGAATTGGTGAAAAATAAGCAAATCATCGACTTTATCTCCCGCGCAGTTCCCCAAGGCATCGAGGCGCCTAACCCAAAAAAATCGCCGAGTGAGTTTTTGGGTTTAAAAAATATATATATAATCATTTATTTAAAGATATGAAACGTTTAAATCGGACAAATCGTCAAACTTTGTCAAGGACGGCCAAGGCCACATCGTTTTCCGGCAGTTCCGACGCCTTCGACTTTCTGATGTAAGTTCAAAAATAATTATTACATTTTTCTATAACTCTCCTTTACAGATTCTCGGAAAAAGACTTCGCGGAGGCATCTGATCAACTTTTTTTCAATAGGAAGGCATCGACGATACTCAATTTCCATCAATACGTGGCTTCATCTTTTTTTATTTGTGATGATAAAAAAATACGTGTATATTAAAAAAATTAATAAAAATATTTTTAATTTATATTGATGTGTGTACAGGAGAAATATGCAGAAAGAAAGAATTCAGAAATTTTTTTCAAAAATAATTTTTTTCTATATTGAAACTATGTAAAAATGAAAAAGTTTAGTCTCCAAAAAAAGTTGATTTTGGAAAAAAAGTCTATACTTTGAATCTTGTGAATTTCATCACTAGAAACGGAAACTATGATGCCAAAAATTTGCACAAAAAATCTTAAAAAAGGCTATATTTCTTATAAGATCAAAAGAACACCAAAAACCACTGATCTCATTTTTCCCATCTTCAAACTTTTCTTGTCTATTTTAAGACCCAAATCAAGTTCTAAATTAAGGAACAGAACCCAAAAATCCATCTTTTGGCCATGTTTTTGTGTCAAAGACCATCGACATTCTTGGCCGGAAGAGAGATGAGAAGAAAAACTCCAAAAATAGATCAGTTGGACGATCAAAGAGAAGACGGAATTAGAAACTGTAGAAGACATGAAAAACATTGTGTTTTGGTGGGGATTGAAGTAGAGACTAGGCTAAATCATTCATCTTAGTTCATTCTTTCACCCAAGAATATTATTTTTTTCTCTTTCTCATTCCTCGTTTTTAGCCGCTAAACTTCAAATGAAACTACCTTTAAAAAAAAGCTTCACACAGTGGTTTTTAGTTTCATAAGCGTGTTTTTTCGAATTTTATGAATTTTTTTTTTGAAATTCCCGCCGGAGGATTTACATGACAAAAAACTTTGGTTAGAACAGAAAAATTAAAATTTGAAAGAAACGAAAAAAAAGGAAAAATCCGAAAAAAATGGCGCAGCGTGTTGTCCATAGAGCAACTTTACTGCAAAACGCCCTTTTTGTAATCTCTACAAAGTGACATATTTTTTTAAATATGTTGTCCCTGTGCCTTTAAAGGAGCATAGCAAAAAGTTAGTATTGAAAAAAATGAATTTTTTTAAATATAGAAAATGTATTCAGTTCCGATTTTTCTTATTATTTCTTCGAAACTCTTGAAAAATTTCATTTTTTTCAAATCTTTCAGAAGTGAGAATACATAGTGGAATACCGCTTTTCAAGAAAAATATAGGTTTTTTTCTAGTTTTTATCTTTGCGGACCTATATTTAGAAATGAGCTTTATGAAACTAGTTGAGAGTTTGACAAGCAAACACGCGATTTTTTTGAGAATTTTCGAGCAAACAAATGTTTTTTGTTCAACTACAAAGATCAGGGTGAAGTTGGTACTTTCTTCTTGAATTTTTGGAAATTAGGTTAGTTTAGAACGCTAAAAAAGCTTATACGAGCGGAAAATTTATTAAAATTGAAGAAGAAAAGTCGGTTTTCTGTACAGATTCCTACATAGGAGCTTTCAAAAAAATTCATTTAAATCATTTTTTTGAAGAACTTACCATGTTTCAAACGCTTAAAATAAATGTGAAAGGCTTTAAAATGAGTAAATAAACCCTGAAAATTCGAGTAGAAGTTTTGAACTTCAAGCTTTTTCTTGGGGAAAGATTTTCTCTCTTCTAAAAGGTTTTTATAGCCAAAAACTTCCTAAAACAATTTGATTTCCCAACAATTTTGACCCGGGTTTCAAAAAGTGACGAAAAACCCGTAAAGTTAACCCAACAAACCAAAGTGTTTGCTTTAGGGCTTACTTGGACCAGTCACCCCATTTTGAATTTCTAGCGCCTCATCTAAAACTGAAGTAAACTCTCGAAAGTTCTAGGAGCTTCATAGTTTCGAAAAGGCTCAGAAAAACTAAATAAAGCTTTATTTTTCGGAAAATAAGGCCATGACTCAACACCAAAGTTTACTATCATCACTTGGACAGGTAAATGTTTACCTTTGAACTGCTTGGCAAAGAGTCGAGGTATAAAGGCGGCTCAAAGACGGCAAGCCCCCGTTATTTCTTGCCACACACTTCTTTTGTATGTTGGCTCGATATCTTCCAGTTCTTGCCACTTTTATTTTCCTTGTTAATTCTTTTGGTATCACTGATCCGAGGGAACTTGCCGCCTTGTTAACGCCGAATCGACCCGTTCAAGTTGGTTTTTTCAAAGTTTTATGAATGAAATCTAGTATAAAAGATGCAAGGAAAGCTACTGTTTCAAAGATAATTTCACTAGTAACTACAAAAATTTCTGAAAAGGCTGTGAAATGTGATATTTGATGATCCTGAAAAATTGCATAACTGTATTATTTGTCGAGAAGGACCTTCTGAAACGTGATTTTTCGACTTTTTTTTTCTGTAAAAAGTGCACTCTTAAAAAAGGAAAAGATATTCAAAATAAATTTACAGAGAGACGAACGACAAGTGAATCGAGACCCTTCATATAAATGGCCAAAAGCGACGATTCCTTACTTTCTCAATGATAATTTGTCAAGTTAGTCTTTTTTCTTTACAATGTTTCCAAGAAACTTGAACTACCAAGTGTTTTCAAGTCACAAGAACTCATTCTAAAAAGTAAGGAAATTAAAAAGTTTAAAGTAAAAATGACGTAAATAGATCAATTCTAAGCCGTCCTATTGGAAAAAGCTTCAATTTTTGTCCAGAAAATAAAAATTTTCGAAAATCTCAGAAGCCGTGATAACATCAGTCACAAAAGCGATCGCCAACATTGAAAAAATGACGTGCGTCCGATTCCGACAAGTGCCGAAGACTTACGAAGGTGACGTCGTCAGAATCACCGACAACGACGCCTGCGCGAGTCCCGTCGGAAGGATCGGAGGACAACAGGATGTATCCTTATCGAAAGACTGTTATGGGGTTGGTTTTCGAAGCACCACTGGTTAGCTAACGGTAAACGGGTTAAAAATGGTCTAAAGTGCAATCCTTGGAACTTCTCTAATTCGGAAAAATAAAAAAAAAAGTAAAAAATTTTTCATTTAAATGATAAGCTTCAAATCAAAAATTAAACAAATGAATTTGACAGTCGTTAAAATCAAATATACCCTCGTGATATAACCCCGATTCATCCTTGAACGTGGTTTCTATCACTTGTATATTCACTTGTTTATACAAAAAAATGTTTGAATATAATTAACAGCTTGGAAATTTGAAGCAGTTAAAAATAGAAAATCGTGGATATTTTTAATATCAAGCGTCAACTTTTCATTGCAAGAAAGACATAAACCTTTTAAACTCGTCCAGAAAATAGTACCATGTTCAAAAAGCTGCTAAGTTGTTGAAAGGCGCAAAATTCTTGCTCGACCCGAAATTTCACAGACAATGATTCTTTTGGGAAGATAATTTGAACTGGAATCAAAAATAATAAAAAAAAGCAAACGAAAAATTGTAATAAAAAAATCCACTGATAGTGATTGGCGTCAACTAAAATGTTTTTCGTGCAACTCCCTGCTGCTTGAGCACGTAAACAGAGAACACCGTAAGGTATAAAATTCGAGTTTTTTGGGAAGATTTTATCAATGATAAACTTTTTATAAAATTACCACTAGGTGTACTTGAAATGGTTTTTGCGAACTTCTTTGTTCTTTCCTCGTTCCATGAATTTCATGCCCTTTTGAGAAATATATTTTTATTTTTTGAGGTCGGTACAGCTCAACATGAACTCATGCACGCAATTGGAATCGAACATACCCAGTCGAGAAGCGACCGCGACAATTACCTCCGCATTCAAACTCAAAACATTGACGTTCGTTTTTTTCATTGAAATTTTAATATTTCCTAGTTTTTAGCCGGACGACCTGCCGAACTTTGAGCTTCTCCCAGCGAGCCAATGGATGAACTTAGTTCCTTATGACTATGGCAGCGTCATGCACTACACAGCCAACTCGTGAACCTCTTTTGTTTATTTTTGAAGTTCTATTTTAAATTCAGATTCTCCAAGCAAGATGACCAGGAAACGATTTTGCCGCGAGACAAGGACTTTATCGAGACGATGGGCAGTGAAATTCCGAATTTCTACGACTACGAGAACATCAATATCTACTATCACTGTCATGGTAATTTATTAATTTTTCATCGGCGAGGGAATAGAGAGCGCAGACAGGTCAGAGAGATTGTCATTTTTCAGACAACTGCATCGGCTCGATGACAAACTGCGCCAACGGCGGCGTTCCAAACCCAAATAATTGCAAGATCTGCAACTGTCCTATGGGTTACGGTGGCGATTACTGTGATCAGAGGGTATAGAAGATATTTCGAAGAAAAATGAACCTTTGAATTTTTCAAGCCAAGCGGATGTGGGGCCACTTTCGTTGCCTCGCCTCAGTGGCAGAGACAAGTCTTGTCGGTGAAATACGACAGGTCTCGAGACGATCAATTCGTCTCTTTTTGCAATTATTGGATTATGGTAAGATTTGAGGAAATACACTGTATCTCTGTTTCAGAGAAGCTCTTTGAAAAAAAAAGAGCGCTCTTCAGAATTTAAAAAACCTATATCTTAGTCCGTTTTTTGCGACTTGAAAGGGCGGGACTTCTCTGCGCCCTCCTTATCTCTCGACGTCTCTCTCCCGCTTACGTGCTATTTCCATGTTTCTCTGATCTCGCCGGTGAGGGAACAGAGAGACGCAGACACTCGAAAACTGTCGAGGCAGACGGACTATAGCAGAGATAAAGCAAGAGATAAAGAGAGCGCAGACAGCTAGAAGGTTTCAATTTATGGGGACTCGACTATACTCCACTGAACAATGTCTTTGCTCAGAGAGAACAAGAGAGTCCATAAAGCTAGATTCTTTTCAAGCCGCTTTGAATGGACTCACACTCCATTCACCACGACTTGAAACTGTCAGACCTCTCTGCGCTCTCTTTTCCCTAGCTGAGAAAGAAGAGAGAACAGAAGAAGCATTCCTCTCAAATGTCCGTGAATGGACTATCATTGAAAATGGTCATTCTAGGCCCCCAGAGGCTCACGAATCGCGGTTTCTTATGAAACGGCGGACAGTAGACAGCCACGGAAGATCTGCGGTTTTGGGTGTCCTGATGGTGGAATCGAAGTCAAACATCTGGACGATCCTAGGATCACGAATGAGAGGTTTGTAGTACAATAAACGGGAAAATCACCATTCATTGAGTATAGTTCATTCACCGTTACTTTGAGGATCTCATAACGATTAGGGCTACAGTAACCCATCAAGCATTTCATGTTGATAGAACAAGAAGAAGTGTAAAATTTCCTAGCTAGAAACAAATTTCTAACTTTCCACAAGAAAAGCTGCAGTAAAAAAAAATTACTTTTTATTTTCTTCCGACTTAAAAAGGAATGGTCGCACGGGGAGTGGCTCAACCTTAAAAGCAAAGTGCCCCCGACTTCAAACGGCTTACGCGTCGAGCTATTCCAGATGCGACCAGAGATCTTCGAGTCGTGCCGGCAGAATAACTTTCGAAAAATATTCTAATATGGCCCATAAAAAGAAATCTTTTTGATTTTTCGCCAAAATTATGCCTATCCTAGTACAACTACATACAAGTAGGAAAATACTTCATAGGATTTTTCCAGAGACTGCTGTCTTCTGAAGCCGATCTCAGTCAACACGACGGTGAATCCGATGCCGATAATTCTCTACACCGACTCGGCGGAGGTCAAATTCAACCTTGATTTCCGGTATTTCTGATCTCCCCTGAGCTTTGTTATCTGAAAAAAACGGGTGAAACACTGCGGTTTTTCAGAAAATTACATGTAAATTGTTGTTTTTTTTCTTGCAATGAAATTTTGAAAATAAATCGATGTGCTAGATTGCAATAAGCATTGGGAAAAGAAAAGAAACTTATTCAAGTTCAATTCAAAACAGTTTTTTGATCGGATCAGTTTGGAAATTATTTGAGATGATTCTCTGGATGACCAAGAAAAGCTCAGGAGACCGGGCGGCTGTGACGTCAAGATCAGAAAAGGAACCGTTCCACAATGACGCCAAAAACTTTGCCATAGCGGGGCGTGGAGGCAGCAAAAAACAATCAACGAAACTTGCAAATTTATTCAAAATAGATATTTCAATTGAATAATTTTGGCTAGGAGCCCTAAAGAAACGCGTTTCAAAGAAATTTTTTTTCCGACAAGATTCTGCACCAAAAAGCAGAAATAGTTTTCCTTGTGACGTGAACCGACGACGTAGTTGGTCATTCTTCTCTCTTTTCTCCCCCCCTCCTATAAAAGGAATGCCAAGGCGACAGTTTCCCCACCCTTCTGAGCTTCTTCCTAACCAACGATCTCCTTGAGCCTCTTCTGAAACATGAACTTCCTACAGTCGGTTCTTCTCTTTCTTCTGTTCGCCTCGGTTTCTTGTCAGCTTTACTGGGCCTACCCGATGTTCAGCGACTCGCATCCCTTCGATTCCAACGACTTGAATCGGATTCTGGCCAACGACGACATGTTCTTCGAAGTTTATCGCTTCAACAACTACCATCAATGATAATCTTCTTCGATGACCTACTAGTAAACTACGGGTTCGACCAGACCGCTTTAGAAACGATTTTTTGTGAAAATAAATTCATTATTGATCACATGTCTTGTTTCACGCAAATATAAAGTAAAAATACGAGAAATGTGGCCGATTTCAGAGATTCATCTACAAAACTATCGAAAAATCCTTTATTACAAAATATGTGTTTTTTGAACAAGAATGATCAATGAGAAGGCAACAAATTTGTGTACTTCAAGGTTCCATCAATCCGCCACATGGTTTTGATGTCAAAAAGGATTGAGAAAAGCAGGATAAACTGTATAACACGGCAACATCAATTCACTGCGGGAAGTAAAATGTTTTGTACGCAATGCACACAGTGCATGAGAATTGACGCGCAAAAAGGGAAATTGAGTGTTTATCATTACTCGGACAAAACGAACATGCTCCGGACGTTTCTGGGCGATTCTAGGGATCCCTTAGGAGTTCTGAGGCTACTAAAGTGGTCGCTAGAAATGCCCCGACATGTCCGATTCGCGTTCCGTTCGCGTTACCAAGGTATGAGTAATTAAGCTTTTTTTTTCTAGTTTTAATTAAACAAGCCTCTTTTTATTTAAAAAAAGAGTTTCGAACAAACGAAAACTCAAAAATTCCATTTAGCCGATTTGTTTGAAAGGGAAATCAATTTTGAGGTGATGACCAAGTTGAAGTGGTCCCTAGAGGTTCCCCACAAAATTATCTTTTTTAAAAGATCAATAAAAAGGTTGAAAGATAAAAAAACGAACGACAGGAAAAAAATCTGAAAAAAGAATTTCACCAAGGAAAGAAAATTTTAAAAAAGGAATTTAAAAAAAACTTGGAAAGGCACATACATTTGAAACATTTGATACATTATCCTAAAAAAAAACTAGAAAATCGTTGCAGGACCATACTCAAAAAAAAAAAAAAACGCTAATAATCATCTAAAACTCTTTGATAAGATAAAAGTTACGAAAGGAAAAATTCAACATCATTGATAACTAGAGAAACCTCCCGGATGCATGATTCTGTCGAGGATGTTCAATTTGAGCCGCCGAAGCTGTCGGTAGATGAGCTTGCCATTCCCGTCGGTGAACAACGTGCTCGAGTTGTCCGACTTGTAAGCTTCGCCGAAGGTGTCCACAGCCGTGGTCAGCTTTGCCGGGTTGTTCACCAACTGAGCATCGGTCAGCGACTTCAAATCGGAAGTTCTTCGCTTTTCGGCGAGTTTTGAGAAGAGCTCGCCGAGCGAAGTTCCTGAAGTACCTTTTGATGAAAGGAGCAATCTTAATCAATTAAAATATGTAGAAACGATGATATTTCCTGTTCATAACTTCAAAAATCAAGAGCTTACACTTTTTTGAGTCCGCTAACTTTTTCATTTTCCGCCAAAAAACCCAAAATTCGGTGCCAACTCTTCATTTTTCGATATTTCAATAGCTCCCAGAGACCTAAACCTTTAAAATTTAGCGTTAGAGCGCATAAATAAGCTTTTTTCTTTGTCAAACAGTCAAATTAGCTCGTCCATTGATTAAAAAATGTTTGTAGGAAATCCCAAGAATCTACTCCTGGAAAGTCTCACCTGATATGTTAACAAAACCAACGACAGTCCAAACCAAAAATAAAATTACACAAGACCGCATCACTGTAGTGATCACTTTCAAAAGCTCCAACTCGACGTATTTATAGGGATATTGTTATTTTGGTCGATATCGTGATTTCTCATTTAGTTCAGGGACAACTGAGTCGAGAAAAAGGACAGAAGTTTTTGGCCAGAACGCGTCAAAGGCCAAGTTCTCGGAGGCCGTCACAACAATGGATACTTTGTCTTGAGAACATTTTTGAGAACAATTATTTTTTTTATCAATGTCATTCGCTAGAAGATTTTAAATATTCATGGGAAAGTTGACAATAAAAACCATTCTTGAAATAGGAAAAAGTTATGAGAAAAGGCAAAAAAAAAAGCATGCCGTGGTCAGGACCGAACCAATGGCCTCTAGAAAGAAAATCAGTCGCACAGGCGCTGCGCCAAACTGGTCAATCTGGCAATCCTCTTGGCTTGAGTATAAAAATCGCTCTTTTCAACCCTTTACTGGCTCTTGGAGCATTCGTTGTGAATCAAAAGGTTTCCATTAATTTTTCCTAAACGGGTTCCCTTTTACTGCCTTTCTCCGTCCTTTCATCGGCCTTAATCCACCCTTTTTGCACCCTTTTGAGAAAAACAAAATTCTTTAAAGTGAGAATAATCTTTACCAGTGACTGTGTATGATCCAAAGTATGCTACAGTAATACAATCGGAAATAATTATTGGCCAAGTCTTTCAACACCCTTTTTTCACCCTTTTTTGACTCTTTTTAGCCCACCAAGAAAGAAAGGCTCAATAAAGGCCGCAAAACGGAACCCTTTTAGCGGCCATTATGCACCCGTTTTCCGCACTTCCGACTTTGTCAATGTGTTGAAATTTATTAATTTTCCAAGTTACTGTACTAAACTTTGCCTTAAAGCTTGATTTTGTGTTAAATGCGGAATTTTGAAGATACTACTTTCGAAAAAAGAAAATTGCGCAGATGGCCAGAAACTCCTCAAGAGTTAATCTGGGCTTTAGAAAACTTCAAACTTCCAACTGAAATGCCTTCCTTGTTGGGCAAAGAGCTTGAGAACAACATGAGCTTTTATGCTTTGAATGGCTCAAAAAAGCTCAATGAGACCTGGGAAACATTTTGACACAAGGAAGTTGTTCTGTCAGGACATTTTTTGTGGCGTCAACAAGGGCAACGACGTAGTTGGTCTCCGCGTTCTCCTATAAATATTACGCTCGTAGAGTCGTTTTGAAATCGTTTCCAAGAAGTTATGGGCCTCTTCAACTGTTCACGCTCATCTTCACGGGCTGTTGCCAACTTTCCTCCACCTATCCTATGATGAAAGGTTACATAGGCGAATCGAGAAAGAGTATCGTGAGACCCTATGAGATGACTCTGAAGTCTCACGATGGTACCTCAAAGATACCTCTGAAGATTTTGAGCAAAATGAGAGGGACTTGAGAGAGACTCTGAAGTACCTCCGAGCTGGTTCAGATATAGCTAAAAGGTATTCCGGAGGTCTCACGACGGACACATTATAGGGTCTTCACGATCCATTTTGAGAGGTACCTTTGTGGACACATTATGGGACCTTCTCGATTCGTCTGCTTCCTACAAGTTTCACTGGAATGAGCTGGCCGAAATCATGGTCAACGACGTTAAAGGCATAGGGGCAGTAAAAACGGGGTTCCAGGTGAAAGAAGTCAAGGACCGCGATCCGCACGCTACGCGTCCCGCCTCCCTTCTCTTTCGAGTTGGGAAAATTGAATACAATGAGTCTCCAAAACTGCTTTAAAGCTGGGCTTCGAGTGTACAGTCTTACACGAAATGAGCAACTCAAAAAACATTCCCGAGGACCTCCTGAAATGATACTTCGATGATCCTCGAACGTAAATACAAGAGAAGCCCATCTCAAAAAGAGTTTTTGATTTTCCAAAGATCCTCGAAGGTACGAAGTGACCATCCCAGGGCGCAAGGTCACAGAAACCACGATCACTGTCCGTCAGAGACGGTCCGTCTCCTCTGGCCGCGTGACTCTTCGCGTTCCTTCGCCTTCTCTCGCTCATATATAAGAATCCCCCCGCGGGCGCATTTCTCAGTCCTTTTGTCTCACAGTTCTCCCACTTCCACCATTCCCGCCAACGGCCACTTCCACTTCAGCTCTTTCAAACTGCTGCTCCTCCAACTTTTCTGACACCACTGAAACGGCCAGCAGCCATGAACGCCATCAAACTTGCCCTCCTCCTGCTGGTTCTGATCATTCAATTGGCGAGCTGCCAGTTCTTCTCGGCCTACCCGATGCTCGGCGAGTCGCACGACTTCAACTCCAACGACCTGCAAAACATCGCCGCCCAGGACGACATGTTCTTCGGAAATTACCGATTCAATAACTACCGCAGTTGATCTCCCAATTAATCTAGTCAACTACAAATCCACGGGTTTCGTTGTGAATATTTTGTGTATAAATTTAATTCCATGTTTTTCGTCTTGTTGGTTTCTCCAAAGAAAAGTGCGAAACTTCGTCAAAATGGAAAAGAACTGATGATTGGCGTGATCTTGGGAAAATATTTTTCAATCAGAAACAATCGGTCCAATCGATAGTTTTTATTTCGCAAGGATCATACTTTAATTGCTCTTTGAGAAGGTCGTAGGAACTGAAAATACGAAAACACTTTGAGTTTTTTTTTGGTTTTTTTTGGTCTCAATGACCCCTTTTTAAATCGACGTAACCTTCCAAAAAAAGTCCAAAGATCCTCAATTTATCAAAACCTCCATGGATTCGTACCTCAGACAAAAGAAAAACGAAAACCAATGTTTTTTTTTTCCAAACAAAACATTTTTCCAAACAACGATCAATTGTAATGAAGACGTGTGCTTGTCTCCTTGTCTATTGCGGAGAAAAAAGAAGAAGAGTTGAGAAAAAAGACCAAAAACCGTTGTCTTCTGATAAGGAAGACGGAGAGAAACCGGTTCAATTCACGCCAGTCGATGGATACCTTGACTGTTAAATCACTCCAAAACAATCATGAGTACTCTCAAAGTGGAGAAAAAAAAGTTGAGGTCATGTCAAGGAGAAAATAAGCTTGGAAATTTGTTTAACAACTGGAAGAAGCAAAAAAAATCCAAGTAGACGGCGATTATGATAATTTTGAAGGCGGTCTAAGAAAAAATCAAGTTTCTCTATCTACAGAAAGCTCTATGAAAAATTTGAGAGTCAAAAAAAACTTAATTATTTATTAATTTCTTTTTAATCATTTGAAGAGCCTTGTCATCTTTAGTTCAGTGGTGTGATGAAATTTCCGAATTACTGAGGAAAAACTGTAGTGACCCCTTAAGAGGTTCCTTAAGGACTTCTTGGATAAAACTAAAGTGGCCACTCAAACCACTTTCATCGAGGACACTATTTTGGGTCTCAATGACCTTTTTATCATCTAGTAGCACCCCTAGAACTTCTAAAGAGGTCCCTAGCCTCTTGAGTGTCAACTAATTTGACTACGATAGTGCCCACTAAAACATCAAAACCCTAAAGAGGCCACTGCAAGTTTTCAGCTGAGTAGGACCACAAAGAACTGGGAAAAACTTTAGTGGCCCCTTAAGAGGTACCTCGAGGACTACTTGGAGAAGACACTGTGGTGCCCACTAAAACCACTTCTATAGAGACTACTTCTGTTTTTTGTCTGGTGGCCACTTTAGTGGTCCTTTTTGACGTTACTAGAGGTTACTAGAAATTTTCTCGGAAGATCCAGAAGCTTTTGAAGAAGTAGCTTTGAAAAAATTGAGTAGTTCATCAAAACTCAACGGACTTTTTCAGTCTTCTCCATTTTTTTTCAACCACTTCTATTTTTAAAAATCTCGTTCCCATCAAATTTTGCCCGGTTTTTTTGTTTTTTTTTTTTGAATGCCTGTGAACCGGAAAATGAAGTAGCTTCACGTGCAAAAAACGTGCTGACTACTATATCGTATCAATAAAGTCTCAAACATTATATCATATGGTTTGATAACACGTTATTAAACCTGATGAACTTTGTCCTTGAGCAGCACTGAAAAGCACGGGAACTGGTTTAGAAACGTGAAAATTGAATTTTAATGGATCTTTGAAGATTTTCGCATTAGTTTCTGGAAATCATCGGTCTTCGCTGAGCTGTAGAACATTTAAATCATCATTAAAAAAACAGAAGTTCAAAAATTTTTTAAATCCAAATTTGGCTTTAAAATCGAGCTTTCGAACGAATCACTGAGTATTTTTCCAAAGGATCTATAAAAGTCTCTGAAACCGCTTGAGTGATCCCTTGAATCCTCAAGATAGAAAAATAAAACCAACTGCTTAAGAACTCCAGAGTGATCCCTATAGAGGCAACCTCAGGGGCCCTTGGAAAGTCCCGTCTGGGAACCACTTTACCAACCCCTATAGGGGCAACTAGAGGTTACAAAAGTGGTCACTAAAGGGGACATACTAGTCGATAATTGTTATGAGCCTTAAGCGAAGAAGCATTTCCATGGGAAAAACTGAATAAATAAGCGTTTTTTGAATGAAATTGGAAGACCCCTATAGGGACCAATTTTTCGGCCCCTATAGATGTTGTTTCCCTCCTAAATCTTATAGGGACCACTCTGGAATTCCTAAGAAGGTTCCCATGACAACATAAAACTCAGATGGAAAAAAATTTATTGCCTCGTGAGTCCGTCACTTATTTGTCTTCAAAAATGTTTCACGATCGATGATTCAACACCGAAAACTGATGAAAAGTAGAAAAAAGCTGCCATAATTGAACAACAGTTTGATAACGTTCGCCATATGATAAAAACCGTCCCCATCTTTCGCATAGTTTACCAAGCTTTTCGTTATTTCACCTCTCTGTCCTTCAACTTATATATATTTTTTTTAACTTTTTAAGTTTAATAATTAAAATAACCGAGACAAAGGATTTCGAGATAAAAAATTGTAGCTGTGATTTTTGAAAAAAGAAATTTCGTGCAAGATCTGAAACAACACGACTTTTAACAAAAGATTGAAAATTCGCCTGAAATAACGATACAAACTATTTGAGACATTATAACAATTGATAAAAAAATATTTTTTTGATGTCTTTTTGAAGTACATGAAGCGTAACTACTTACGAAGTTTCGTGTCTCATGAGAAAAAAATTGAAAAAAAGCTCAAGAAATTTTTTTAGGCTTTTTATATGCATGAAATTAAAATCACAACAGGTACTTTTTTTCCGAATAAAGTCCACATTTTTTTAAACATTTGTAAATTGGAAACGAGAAATAAACAAGAAAAATAGCAAAAAAAATGATGTTAGAAATAAAAATATTTAATTAAACTTGCGCGTCAAGCTCTGCGGCCACCGTGGTTGCGTACTTTCGTCGTAGAAAAAATTTATAAATTTTTAAAAAAACAAAAAAATTTATTTTTTTAATTGTCTATAAATTATTTCTGCATTTTTTTAATTTTTTTATCGTCTGTTTAACGTTTTTAGAGCGCGAAATTCAAATATACCTTCATATTACAATTAGATGGTTTCTACTCTAATTTTTTTCGAGTTGGTCTGTGATATTTAATTTAAAAAAGCCCGCGAGAATTTTGAAAAGACCGTTTCACTTTTTTTGCAGTTTATATTTCTGTTTTTCAAATTTTTTTACATGATGAATGTCCAAAATTCTTACAGAGATCATCGGGAGACACAGGAAGATTGGAACGACACGGCGTAGAATGCCAAGAAAAAAAACCCGATTGCCATCCACGATTCCCCCATTTTTGTGTTTCACTATAACGGATCAATTCTCCTAGGCTTTTCGTTCCTCTCGGCTTTTTTCCTAGTTGGGAATTAGTGAAAATTCGCAGGTTGTTTGTGTCTTTATTTGCATAGCCCAAATTATGAGACCGGTTCCATCTTCCATTTTTGTACTCTGCTCAATAATGACTCTACTTGTGGACTTTTTGACAAGTTGAAATTTCCAATTTTCGGTCGACAATCGTTATCAGTTATTTTTTATCACTATTGACGTAGAGATTCTACACAAAACAATAACCTTCGTGACACGGATTATGACGCGTTTTATAAATATTCAAAAGTTGAAATTTTAAAAATACACTGGAAGCTGTATTTTTTCGAATTTCTTCGTTTATATTTCAAAGTTTATAATATATGTGAACTTATTAATCTCCAGGACTAAAACTACTAGTGAAAAAAATTGAAAAAAATGATTAACTGTATAGAAATTTGAGTGATTATCCGTAGAGCGCAGTTGCTTCTGTATAGACCAATTTTTCACGGCTATTTTTCTGTTTTTCCTCTGCGCGCTGTGAAATTTGAAAGTTCAATATGAAGAAAGTTGCCAAAACTCGTTATTTAAATAAATCATTTGATTTGATTCTCAATGGAGCGCAAAAAGCCTCTCCTCAACTTTTTTTAAAGCTTTTTTTCGTCTTTTTTTCAAAAATTTAGGTAATAAAAAAATAGTGTTCTCATTTCAATCTTTAGCCAATAGTTTTTAAAGAAAGGGAATTTTTTTCGGATTATCCATGGAGCGCGGAATGTTTATTTCAAATTTTTGCGGCTATTTTTCTTCACGACTATGGTGGATATTTCTCCGGTGAACGGAATATAAAAATTGTAACTTTTTTAGAACATAAAGCATCTATTGATTTTCAAGAGGCGCAAAATGCTCGAGAATTTTTTTTTTGTCTCCTGCTGCCGCTCTATTTACTTGGTTACTTTTTCTCCGCGACTCATCTAAATATTATTTTTCTTTCTAAGAGAACTGTTTTCAACTGTTTTTTTTTGTTGAAATTCAAATAGAAGAAGAAAAATCGTACTTTTAGACTCAATGAGACCAGGGAAAAAATTCCCGAACTAGTTCTCGTTTTTCGAAAAAAAAAAGCCGATTTCTCTCCATGTTTGCTCGATTCGAAAACTCTGAAGCGTCATAACTTGGATGCAAATCCTTGTTTTTTTCTGTCAGAATGGTCCTCATTTTTGCCTAGTTTTATCAAAAGTTGGGCCGGAGACTAAAAAGGGGAGTAGTTTCTCTTTGCGCTTGGGATTTCATTGAAAAATGGCCAGAACGATAATTTATCTACCAGAAAAAAATTCAAGAAGTTTCAACCTCTACAGCTTTCCAGTTTTCGAGAAATAAAGACTTAAAACATTTTTCGGTTTCTCAATGAGTCTTCTGGTCAATTTTTCAGCACAATCCCAACCACAAAAGTGAACTTTTCTTACGAGAAAAATCACTCGGCAAACTCAAAAAACCCATGGAAACGTCCCTTTCAGGGCGGCAAAGGTTCTTGTTTTGCTGTCTTTTTGCTCCTTTTATCGGCCCTTTTGCACCATTTTTGCTGCCTTTCCCTTTTGTCATCATTTCTTGAGTCTTTAAAAATCTGGAAAAATGGAAGGCTTCATAAAAAAGACTCTTTTTGCCGCCTTTCTGTGGCCTTTTTTGAGCCTTTTTGCTACCTTTCTGCGGCCTTTTTTGAGCTTCTCCCACTTTAGCGGTCATTATCCACTATTCCTATTTCGCCCGAGTAGTTTTTATTCATTTCAGAGGCATGACAATGCGGACGAGTGCTTGGGTTGTGCCGCCAAAGGTTCGGCTTGCGGGTCGAGGCGCGGCCGTCGCCGCGGGGGCGGCGCTTCTCCTCGCCACCATCGTCGACCTAATTTGCGGCGGCATGCGGCTCGACAACCTCATCGGCTCCGTCAAGCCTGGCTTCGAACGTGTCGAGAAAGTCTTTCGGTGAGTCTTCGTTTTTCTCTGTGCTCTCCACCGACCAGGCGCTGTCTCGTTTTGAAAAACGTGTCAGGACCCTTTTTTTCGATTACCAGAATCGGCCCATATTACCCACGAAAGGTTCTTTTCAAACATTTTTCTTCAAGCTACAAAATTTATTCAATACGCGCGGCCTGTTTCTGTGCATGCGCCTTTAAAATAGCCTAAAAAATTCTGTCTGATTTTTTGAGTCATTTCGCTTATTTCTGTGTAAAAACTGCATTCCAACCCTTATTCTGATGCTTGATTTTTTTAGTTATTTAGATTTCAAAAAGATCCTGAAACAGCTAAATTATACTTGGGAGTCTTTTTTTCAAATTTTTTTACTGAAAAGTTTCGATTCCTAGCCTGCAGGAGTCTCTGCTATAGCTTGGGAAACTGACTTCGAAACTCGTCATGTAATGAACAAATAAGCACTTTGAAACCGTTAACACGTTCATAAAGCTCAAACAACTTTTCAAATTCGAAAACTTGAAAAAATAGCCATCATAAAAAAGCAACCGAACCGAGACTTTTCAAGCATACCTCGCCAATTTTTGAAAGAACTCCGATTAAAGTCATCTCCTCGTGAGAATTATGAGAAGAAAAATAAATTTTTCCTTGGAAATTCTGTCAAATAAGCCCCAAGACCACTACAAATATGATTCACAATGCTTTCCTCTTGAAAATTGAACGTGGCCGTTTACGACCACCTGTTTTGGCACGTTATTGGGGTGTATGAATAGTGGGAGGATTTATGAAAAGACATGACGCAACGGCCCAAGAACTGGAAATCGAGTTCGACCTCGAACATTTTCCCCCGCTTTTCCACACGGTTTCACGACACAATACCCATTTTTGTTGTGGTTGTAAACAAAGGACAATAGGCGAGAACATGAGTACAAGGAAAATAATGGAACAAAGAAAAACAAGTGTAAAATTCAACTTTTTTCCTGTTAAATAGACGCTATCGCTTTGCTTTTCTTTTTTCAATCGCTTGAGGCGGCAAATCTCCATGAAGCCATCAAAAAGTGAACGTCGCTTTTTTTTCACTTTCCCTGCCATTTTGTCACGATTTTGCATTTTGGCGGCAAATGTTCCTTTTCCCTTGTCGAGACCGGATTCGGGGCGATTATGAAAAACGGCGGTTTCGATTGAGATGAGAAAGAAAATTGAAGTACCGGTATTATTTATTATATAACCAGCCCGGTATATAATAAATATCGGCTTCGACTTTAATCGCAAAGGGAATTTTTTTTTAATTTTTAGGTCTTCATGTTTTTTTGTACCAATTTATTAAATTGAATAAAAAAATGAGAATAAATAGAGAACCAAAAAAACAAAAAAAATAATAGGGGTACAGTAGGCCGTTTTTTTCTGAGCACACTGACTCCTTACGTATTAAACGAGCCGACACGCGCAAAATTTATTTGATAAAAAAATTTTTAATCTTAAAATTTATAAATATCATGTGTTCCTTGTATTTTTCTCATTAGCTTTAATCAGACTGAAGTGAAACGTGTCTCGAAATTAAGAAAATGGTTCATTGTTGCTTGAAAAAAAGAAACTTTTAAATTTGAATCTTTTTCACTATTTCCGAGAGATCAATCTTAGCCTCCGGTATTTGTACAGCTTGCATCAGGTAAATTGAAAAGAGATTTATTCTTTTTTTCACGTCTCATTGATTCATATTTTTTCTTTTATGGCGTGTTCTTCGGACAAAACGAAAATTGCTTCGAAACGCAAAAAAAATTGCTCCAAACCAAACATTTGGAGCATTTTAGCGCGCCGCGCGAGCACGATTTTACGTTTTGAAGCATGTTCTGTTTCTCTGATGAACACGCCACTACCTTCACGCACATTGGTAACGCCAAAAGGACGTTCTCCTGACGTTTTTTCAAAGTGGTTCCGCGAAATGCAAAATATATACCAGTTAGAGACAGGAAAATATAGCTTAATTTTGGAGAGTCAGAGACTATTTTGCATTTCGCGGAAATTACTTCGAACACGGCATTATGAGCAAGTCTAGGGATCCCTCAAGAATGCTGAAACTACTAAAGTGGTCACTAGAAATGCCCGGACACGTCCGTTTCGCGTCACCAATGTCCGAGTTTTTCTCCTTTTTGGAAGCTATTCATGCCCTTTTCGAAATGATTTCGCGAATTTCAAAATAGGGGTCAGACATTGATGAGCGATTTCGCGATTTCAAATTTACTGCTGTTTTATTCGTCCTTTGCAAAAACACAGAACAAAAAAGCCCTCAGCTGCTTTTAAGAGCATCGGACTGGTACCTGTTATTGTTTAGTCGGCTTCGCAGTTGATTGGACTCTGTCCGCCATAGTTGGGAAACGTCTTCTTGTCATCGCAATTGTCTGAATTTTCGAAGATGAAAGACTTTCAAATGCTGAAAAATATGAGATATATACAAAAGTTGAATTAAAAAGAGCTGCTCGTAAAGTTAATTTTTTTTGCGCAGCCAGAGTGTCTGCGGCCTCGAATCATAATCGATTATTTATCGCGATTTGTACAAACCAAATAAAACCGCCGAATCTGGCGTGAGAGTTCCTAACAACCACATTTTCCAAATGTTTATTTATCTTCATAGGCAGAGTCGGAAGGACTCTTTACGGGCCCTTGGAGCGTCCGTTATGGATCAAAAAGTTTCCATTTACTGTACCTAAACGGGTGGCAACGGTTTCCTTTTTTACTGCCTTTTTCCGTCCTTTCATCGGCCTTCATCCACCCTTTTTGGACCCTTTTGAGAAATACAAAAGTTTTTAAAGTTGAGAATAATCTATATCAGTGACTGTGTATGAACCAAAATGGGCTACAGTAATAAAATCGGAAATAATCAATGGCCGAGACTTTCAGCACCATTTTGCAGTCTCTCCTTTCTGACCCGTTTTTCGCACTTCCGATTTTGCCAGTGTCGAAATGGTGTTTAAAAGCCGTTTAAAAGGAGAGGCTGAATAAAAATCGCAGAAAGGGAGCAAAAAAAAATCCCTTTATTGAGCATTATGTTTTTTCTAGAATTCTAAAAGACTCAAGAAATGGTGGAAAAAGGGAGAGGCAGCAAAAATGGCGCACAAGAGCCGATGAAATGGCGCAAAAGGCAGCAAAAAGGAACATTTCTACGAGGTTTTTTCCACCCTTTCCGACTTTGCCTATGCATGATATCGGATCAAGGTTTTTCTGGCTTCAATTCAGTGTTAATAAAGTCATGCCTTTTTTCCTCATTATAAAATTTTTCGAAACTAACCTCCCATCAGTTGTTCTAGTAGTAGACGATATCTAATTTTCAGTGCTCCAGAAGTTAATTCTGAAAGAAAAGTAATTTAAAAATAATTTTTTAAATAACAAACTGCACTATTTGAAGTTGGCGTCGAATCTCCATCGATCAGAAATTTTTCGTTGAGAGCTTTCTGCAATTATTTAAACATTGAAAAAAGCAAGTCGATTATTCATTGTTCGAATCGCAATCTTTTGACTGATTAGTAATGTAAAGTCATAAGTAAGTTAAGGAAGCTTTGTGAAGTTAGAAGAACTAACTAGGCGGTGCGCTAGGGCTCCGCTCGGCCTTGTCAGAACTGAGAAACCTAGACGCCGAAGGCCGTGACGGCATTTTCCGCGGGGGTCCCATCATCGCTTTGTCAGCATCGCGCTGCCAACAGTTTATGCCTCGGCCACAGGAATGGGCCTCGACGTGACTTTGCGTATCCGATTTGCAAGCAAAAAGGATCGGCACTCCGGGAGTCCCGCGGACCTAATCTACTAGCGCTTACTACTAAGATAACTATTTTGAAATTTTAAGTTTAATGGAGGTTTAAAACTCATCTTGACGTAGAGCGCAGAAGCAAGACGGAGTGGTGAAGAAAGAAGAAATGAGATTTGAATCCAGGTCTTACAAGAAGAAATGACACGTTGCCACGTGGTTTTTTGTGCGTGTTTTTTTTCGATGACATAAAAATGACCTTTCCCGGGGTTCACGTTTTTTTTTTGAAGAGAAGGAAGTTTTTTTATTCTAAATAAAATTCTCTAAATAAAAAGGGTCATATGACGTGAAAGGTAGAGCTAGTGGAGACACTAAAAAACTTTTCAAAGTTCAAAGTTTTTCTTGCG
The DNA here is from genome assembly GCA_904845305.1 of Caenorhabditis auriculariae. Taxonomy (NCBI): domain Eukaryota; kingdom Metazoa; phylum Nematoda; class Chromadorea; order Rhabditida; family Rhabditidae; genus Caenorhabditis; species Caenorhabditis auriculariae. The sequence continues at coordinate 42,704 of CAJGYM010000095.1, forward strand.
CGGTTTTGTATCGTTTTCTCCTCTTGTAGAAACCTAATTCGCGTCACTTGGAGCCAAATTCAATCAGCAAATACAGTTTGAAGTTTTTATAATATAAATAATCTGAATCACATTATTTTTCTATTTTTTTGATGGGTTTTCGAACTTAATTAATCAATCAGCCTTACAAAGTTTTTTTTCTTCTTTTTATTCTTTCATATTTATGAATGCTTATGCGATGGGAGATATATATTTTTTTATTTCCATTGCGTAATAAGTAATTTAGAGTTTTTTTCCCTTTCAAAATCGTTCCTGAATATTTGTTATATCATATTCATGCCTCAATGACAAATATCTTGTCAATTCACGTGAGGCTGTACAAATACCGACTTTTTCAACTTTTCTCAATGATTTGAACTGTTTCTGAGGTTCTACGTAATAATTTTCGAATTTTTATTTTTTTTTATGATCCTGTAAAATGAAAACGAGGTTATTGTTTTTAACAAATTGTACTTTTTGCAGCAAAAACTTTCACGATGGCTGGGAACGTGAAGGAGCTGCAATCGCTGTGTATCACAAGGGAGAATTGATTGTCGACCTTCAAGGCGGCTACGCCGACAAGGCCTCGGGCAGAAAATGGACGCCTGAAACTAGAACCGTCGTGTTCAGCACCACGAAGGTTGTCGAACAGTTCGAAATGCACCTAATGATCGGAGTTTCTCTAGGCAGTAGGTGCGGTTTGCGTGGCGATGCTAGTGGATCGTGGCCACATCTCCTACGAGGACAAAATGAGCAAGTACTGGCCGGAATTCGCTCAGAATGGCAAGGAAAATATCACGATCGACTGGTTAATGACCCATCGGGTTAGTTTCCCCTGAAATGAAGATTGGGCTCGAAAAAATTAGATTTTGCTCTGTAATGTTTTTTTTTTTGATTGATGATCTAAATGATCCCACATAGTCCCTATCTGCGCAAACTTCTAGTTTTGGAAAAACTATTTTCTAAACTTTTTGCCCTTCAACACGTGAGACCGTTTGGAAAGTATCTGGCCGCGCCACCAACCGTTGCATGGCAGCTAGTAGCGTGGTGCAGTGGCTAGCGCGTTAGCTTGCGGAGCCCAGTATGAAGGTTCGAATCCTTTTGCCGCCAGCTTTTTTGCCATTATTTTTTCGACGGATAGCGACTATAAGGGTCGCTTCTTAGTCCACCAAATGAGTTTTTGAGCAAATTTATGAAAAACCTCCGCTACAATAACCTATCCAGGCCGGCCTTGCCGCCCTCGACGAGCCCATCAGCATCGCCGACGCGAAAAACTTTGACAAAATGTCCGAAGTGATCGCCAAACAGACGCCAAACTGGGAGCCCGGCACCAAGAGCGGCTACCATGCCATCACCTACGGTTGGATCGTTGATCAGATCGTGAGACGTGCCGATCCGAAACATCGCTCCGTCGGACAGTTCTTCAGGGAAGAGGTCGCCGAAAAGCATGGTTGGTTTCGAGTTTTCAGCTGGCTAATGACATTTTTTTCCGTCTAGAATGAAATTCTCCACTTTTCAGTCCAAACTTCGTGATTAAATAAAGAAATACATAACTGAATCCTCAAAAAAAAGCTTGATTTCCTTTTTAAAGGAATCGACTTCCACATCGGCCTGCCCCCCAGTGAAGAACACACCGTCTCGAGACTGTCCCTTCCGCCGACCATGCACCTTTTCAAGGAGATCATCTACGATCCAAGGTTTTCCAGAACAAAAGCCATATGTAATACAAAAAATCTAAAGGGGAACTTTTAAAGCTTCTTTAGAAAAAGACCTAAAAATTTATGTTTTTTGAACTTTTGCAGTCTTCTCTATAGAGCGCATTTGTACTTGTGATTTTTAGAAATACTTTTTTTTCTTTAAATCAACTGTTTTTCGGCTCGAATCAACTTCAAGGGGCTATTGAAATAGCTAGTGTCCTCCAGTAATCACTTAAAAGGTTCTTTAAGGGCTACTTGAAGATGACACTAAAGTGGGGCACTGAAACCACCTTCACTATTTTGTGTCAAAGTGTCCACTACAGTAGTTTTTGGTGGTCTAATAGTACGTACTAAAGAGGACACTTGAGTAGCTACTAAATAGGGTAAAAGCAAGGTGGTCCCTATAGGGATATTTCAATTTTCGTCAAAAAAAGTTATTTGTTTAGAAAATTATCGACTAGCATGTCCCTTATAGTGACCACTTTTGCAAGCTTCAGTGACCCATATAGGGGTGAAGTGGTCCCTAGAGGGGACCCTCCAAGGGTACATAAGGTTGCACTTATAGGGACCGCTATGGATATTCTAAGCCAAGAAAATTTCAGAGTTCTGATAGTCCTCGCCGTGTTCAACCTCCGGCCGCCAATGTCCATCGCTAGAAAAGTTCGCGACAACCCGAATTGGTTCAAATTGGAGCAGGTTCATCAAAAAATTAGTACTCAAAATCCAAAAAAAAGCTTATTTTCTAGGACATCAACACGTTCAACGACCCTGAACTCCATGGAATGGAACAAGTGGCCGCTCTAGGGATCACCAAGGCGCGCGACCTCGCCAAGTTGTTCAATCTCGTTCAGGAAGGCAAACTTTTCAGCAAGGTAGGGATCGAACCCGTGACCTTTTGAGTAGTAATCAATATCGCATACATGGTCGCAAGTTTTTTCTTGTTGTGAATTTGGAGTTAGATGAGGCTCAGAGTCAAATTTTCACAAGTTTGTCTGTTCTCTCTCATTTTCCCATAATGTCTCGATATGAAGCGAGAGAGTCAGAGAGCGCAGACGGTTAGAAAAAAAAAGCTTTCTAGGATTCAAATTTGGTTCAATTTTCACTCTATTTTCTACGATTTGAAACTCTCTGACATGTCTGAACACTCTCGTGCTCATATGCTATTTCCATTTTCCATTATTTTTATGAAAAAAGAGAGAATCAGACCGTTTTTCTAACTGTTTCATCACTTAAGGAGCTTCTCAACCGATTCAAGACCCCTCAAGTGGCCACTGGACTGGATGAGGTTGTCATGACGCCATTGCCGAAAGGACACGGTTTCCTGTATGAACGACATCCGTTGGGAGGGGTTAGGAAGATTTTAAAATGAATATTTTGAGCCTTTTTTCCAGAATCGTTGGCTCGTGGGACATCCTGGATACGGTGGCAGCACGGTAATGATGGATTTGGAGGAAGATGTGAGGGGATTTTATTTTATAGAGCTGTGAGAAGTTTTTTGAAGTTTGCTTCGTGATAATTTTCATGAAAAAAATCGTAAAAATCAATTAGAACGAGTATTGCTAATTGTTGCTCATATTAGAGACTTTTTGAATGAGATTTTTATGATACCTAAGCTTTTTAATGGATATTTTTTTAAAGCAGTTCTTGATTTTATTCCTTTTTTTATTGCTCATATTAGAGCCATTTCTAAGTCAAGTCTCTTCTTTTTATAGAGTTTGAGAGGGAAAAAAAGAAGGGTTTTTAAATTTAAAAAAAGAAGAAATTCAATTTTTCTTTCAAAAGCTCAATATTAAGATCGTCATTTCCTACGTCACGAATGGCTTGAAAACAGGAATGGGCGAGCTGACGAGAACGTATCGACACCTGAGAGACGCCGTTTTTGACTGTATCGAAAGTCGAAAATCAACAGAACACGAATACAATTCAACGATCCGGGCGGCTTGAAAAATTATGAAAAAATTGTTTTTTTTTTGCTCCGCTTTATCAGCTCTCAGTGATTGTTTTCCCCCCTACATAGCTGTTTGTACATATCACGTTCTCCTATGAAAAAGATTTTTATAGTCCATGGGAAACAAGATTGAAAAAGAATGGGAGAAAAGAAAACCGGTAAATGTGGTGCACACGAAGAGAAGATGAAAACTAGAGAATAAATTAATTTTAATTCTTTCATAGGCCAAAAAAGAGAGGTTTTGCAGGTGTTTAAGGTTTTTATTCCTCCATGTCGTCTTCTTCCAACTTGGCGTTGGCCCAGTCTTCTGCCGCCGACAAAACGTCGTCCGGGACCACCTTGAACACAGAAAAGTTATGAAAATGGACATTAGAGCAATTTCAAATTAGAGAATAAGCTTTTCTTACATTTTTTTTTATTAAAATGACATGAGAACATGAAAATTGTCAATGGAGCATACAAAGAAGTCAAAAAAAACTCCTGGAACTTCATTCTGAACTGAAAAAGCGAAAAACGTAACAAAAACCCCAAACTGATACTTAAAATGAAACGAAGAAAGACGTTTATGAAAAAAAATCCCTTGAAAAAGTGTAAAACAAGAGTTCTCCGACGTTAATTAGCGCATAAAATTCAAACTTTCTTTTAGAACAACTAAGCGTTTGAATTTGAATGAACAGAAATAGCAACTCCAAAAAAAGCGCATCAAAAAAACGAAAAATAAGAAGTCTCAAAAAAATTCAAAAAAACTGCATTAAAAAAATTGATTGAATCTTCAAAAAAATTTTTATCACGAATAAAAAAATTCTTATTACCGTCATGTTCCTTCCATAAAAAGTTTTACCAAAATCATCATTTTCACGTTAATTCACGATTTCTCGATCTTAGATTTCTGATTCCAGCAAATAAAAATCAACTCCATCACTTCTACCTTCTAATTTTTTTTAAAGATTGACAAAAAACTCCAATAACATTCTTATCCCTAGAGAAAGTTAAAACCACCTTCCAATAATTAACACAGTCATCATTTCAATCTTATATAACAAAACAAATGGATAGATAAAACTAACCTCGTGCTTTCCATTGGTGTTCTCTCCAACCCATCCCATTTCAATTTGGACGTCCTTATCCTGAAATAAAAATTCATGAATGAAAACCTATTGAAAGATGGAAAGACCTTATTTTCATCACGAATGGCGATAATGATACGGGCGGCCTCTCTGACCAAATCTTGAACATCGAGTTGGTCCAGCTTCAATTTTTCGATCTCAGCCTGAAAAAAATAAATAGATATTGATGAAAACGGACGAAAATGAACCTTGGCAGCTTGACGATGCTTTCCTACGGCCCAAGCCTTGTACTCGTAGTTTAGGCCAGAAGGCTCGACCAGGAAAAGACGACCGCCCTTCTGGAATTGAAAAAAATAATGGTTTCAACAACTATGAAAACAAAAAACAAAAAATGGTTCATTCAAATAAAAATAAAAAGATGCTACATTTTCTTCATTAAAATTTATGTCGAAACCTTTTTATCCCACGCGGAAAAGAACGCCGAGGCGCCAAACGGTCGGCTGATTCCCAAAGTGAAAATGTGGATGTATTCGGCGACAGAAGTGGCCAGCTTTTGCACAGACATAGGTTCTCGGTACTCCTTGAGCCATTTGATAGCTTCGCCACAAGCATAATCCTGAATCATTCCATTAAAATGAGCACATTTAAAAAATCCTACCTTTAGAGCGAAACCATCGGGATAAACTCCAGCAATCGCCATACCAACATTATCATTGCAGTTGAACATGCGAGGGTTTGCATCCTGAACAAAAATGATTATAAAATAAAAATAGTTATTTAAAACTCACATCAATGTACAACTTTGACGTGATAACTTTGTCGACAGCAATCACGACACCATTTTTTCCTCGTAAAGCAACCATTGTTCCACCATTGTCTACAGCTTTTTGCGCGTATTCGACTGAAAAACGAAATAAGTAAGAATTGAGAAATAAAGAAAACTTTGAAAAATCCGGCCATCTGGAGAAAAGGTCGAGGCGGCGAGATCATACCCGGTGCCGATGGAGCTCATGACTAAAAATGCCTATGAATAAAAAACGTTTGGAAAAATAATAGAAGAAAAATTAATAAAAAAGAATGAAAAGGAACTCGGTGATGATTTCAAAAATTGAGGGTGGAAAAATAGTTTTGAAAGGAAAACTGAAGAGAGAATGCAGGGTAGCGAGAGGGCGCAGACGTATGCGCCTTTAAATACTTCTTCCTTTGGTTTTTTTTTCTGTTTCCTTTTTTCTTTCATTTTCTGATTGTTTTTTTATTGCATAATATTTTTCTTTTTTTGTTTTTTTAAGTAACATGGTATGCTTATTTCAAAATATACTAATTTGAATGATTTTTGGATAATCGATATCCGTGAAACTAGGAATAAAAGGATGCTTTTCAAACTTTCCGTTAAATTTCAGCTCATTTGTTCCTTTTGTCAGTTCCAACATTTATATTAAATTTTATAAATTCAATTCATCCAGTAGTATTTGATTCGAAGAAGAAGTTTTACCCACTAACTTGTAACAAGAATTTTTTTAAAACTTTTTTCGAAGCTGCTTTTCCGATATGATTGGTTAATTCTTGAAAAAGATCATTTTTTTTCATGTAGCATGGTGAAAGCTGGCGTGAAACCAAAACCAAAGAAGAAGGTGAAGACGGCAGGTGTTAAAAAAGGAGGAAAGAAGGTTGTAAAGAAGGAAAGAGCCAATCAGGTAGTTTTTTTCTGTGTACGTTGTATATAAATTATGTTTCAGCTCGTCACGCCAATCAAGAAACGTCTTTCGCAATTGAATCAAGAATGGGTACAGAAAATCGAGGAGAAGCGGAAGGAAAAAGAGCTCAATCATATAATGCGGGTCAGCGACGAGGATACGAAAGATTCTGTGTGTACCGAGTCGTCGTTCGGTAGCCAGCCGGCTCCTAAAAAGGAGAAGAAGAGGGTAATTTTAAATAGGATCGATAGAAATTAAAAGAAATGTTTTCAGGTTTCATTCTCTCGTCAAAATCACACAAAAACGTTCGAATCCTCGACTCCAATCAGAATCAACGAAGGGTCTTTCCCTGAGAGGAAAGATTTCTCGACTCCGGTGAAGGGGATCCTGTCGAAGGGCTCTCGAAAAGAGGCCATGAAGGAAGTTAGTGGATGACTTTATTCACGGATAGCGTGTAATGGAAAGAAAGCTGTTTTTACTCGCATAATTGTTATTTTGTCACCTTTTTCAATTTTCTAATGGAATTTCATGAATTAAAACGTCGAGGAGAGTCGGAATTTGAGTGTTTTTTATAAATTCGCGGTGTTTGAGAGTATTTTGTTAGGTCTTGCAATGTTTCTGCGCCTTCTAGAATTGAAAGTTTCAAAACGGACTGCTGAAAAATATGACGGGCTAGAAGATAATAATTTGTCTCCAATTTGAAGCCACAGAAAAGGATCTAATCCACTGATTCATCAACGAAATTGTTTTTTCCTGTGATATTTTTGTTCTCATTGTGATATTAAACAATAAAGTTCATTTTTGTATCATTTTCTAGGTAGTTTGAAGGCACAGAAGTATTGTATGATCTAAAGTAAGGCGGATAAAGGCTCGAGACCTTCTGTTTTCCACCTCTCAGCTTTATTATAAACTGAATTTTAGGCAAAGTTGCTGATAAGTGAGCCCTCCAACGAGAAAAAGCCACCTCTAAAGCGGAGAAAAACGGAAAATGAAGATTTTGCCGAAGAAAATAAGGAAAACGGCCCAGAAACAAACGAGGCTTTCAAAACGAAGAAAAGAATCTCGATTCGGGTAATTTTCAAAAAGTGTATTTGGAAATGGAAATCGTGTTTTAGGTGACGAAAAGCGTGAAAGAACAGCTCCTGCAAATGAATAAAAAGGATCGGAAAGCGTTTTTGCGCACTTTGCACGCCAAAAAGAACCCGCATCTGGAAGCGGCGGAGAAAAGCAAAGCGTTGTGGGAGAAAATTCGAGCGTTAGTTGTTTTCAAGGGTTTTTATCGATAATTTGAACAAAACCCGGAATTTCAATTCGAAAATATTTTTTTCTCACCAAGAAAGTAGTTATTTTGGAAGTTAGATTTGTTTCCCTTCATTTTTTGATAGTGATCCCTAGAGGGATTTTAGTTCTCAATGAATAAGCATTATTTGAAAAAAATAAATTGATCAAGTCTGTCCCTTTTTAACTTTCAAACTAATACAAAAAAATCAAGAAATCCTGTAGAAGCCACTTGAGCTGTACGGGCTAGTGGGTTAGATCCTAAGCCCTATAAAAAAACTAAAAATTTTGCCCCCTACACACGAAAAAAGCTGCATTTTTCGCCATTAAAATAATTGATCAAAAAAATTTCGATTTTTTTGCGAATTTTTTTAACTTTCTGTCCCCTCAATTATGCAGCTCTTACTGTGAATTTTACCAAATATATCAAAATTTCAGAGAAAAAACGCCAGAATCGGTTAAGGAAAAGTGCATCACGGAACTGGTCGGCCTTGTGAAGGTTTGAAAAAAACTGCTTGCCAAATAGAAGTGAAAAATTTTCCAGGGAATCGCAAAAAATTTGATCTACGCTCATGACACTTGCCGAGTTATCCAATGCTTGGTGATGACCGGCCGTGAAGGAATTATCAAAAATTGTATTTTTATCAGATTTTATCGGTTTGTAAATTTTTTCTGTTTTAGTGTTCGAAGAACTGAAGCCGGAACTGCAGACGATGGCCAAGAGCACATATGCGAAGTTTTTCGTCCAGAAACTCCTGAAAAATGGGTATTTGCATAGGAAAAATGCCTTCGAGTGGGAGAACTTTCATATTTTCAGGTCAAAAGAACAAAAGCAGGAAATTTTGGACAAATTCAAGGGCCATGCGTCTTCGATGTTGCGGAATTCGAACGCGGCAAAGGTGAATTTTTAGGGAATTTTTAAGAGAATTTCGGGAAGAAATAAGGATTTTTTTGATTATTTTCTACGAAAAAAATTGAGGATTTTTTTGAAGTAGGTTAGGTAAATTCCTGTTTTTTCAAAATTGATGATTCATTTTTTTCAATAGAAATATTGTAGAAAAAAAATGAGAAATTTGTGATTAAATCCCACGAAAAAAATTGGGGGCGTTTTTGAAGTAGATTTAGATATTTCCTTGTTTTTTTATTGAAATTAAAAAAATTTATTATTATTTTTCTTCGTTTCAATAGGAATATTGCAGAGAGAGAAGAAATTTCTGATTTGATCCTACGAAAAGTTGGGGAGTTTTGAAGTAGATTTAGATATATCCCCGTTTTTAATTGAAAACTTCTTTTTATTTTCTTTGTTTTAGTAGATTCCTGCAGTTATTTTTCTAATTCATTATATAAATCATCTTAAATTTGCTACAAGATGAATAATTTTTGGAATATTTCTTTCTGGAGGGTTTATATACAAGAATTATGCCAATTTTTTGATTTTATCACGTAAATAATGTCCTTGAAAGGTTATTTCTCTGTAAAATCGTTCGAAAAAATGTTTTTTTTTGGATTTTCTTGTTCAGACTTAGACAGTATTTTATTTTAAGAAATTTCAAAATTTTTTTCTCGAATTTTTTCGCCCTGATGCTGTCCCAATTTTTTGAAAATCTTCCTGAAATTATAATCTTAAGATTCTGGAATTCGCGTACAATGACGTGGCCAACGCCGCACAACGTGCGGATATCATGTTCGAATTGTACGGACGCGATATGACCCGATACAGGGTTTGTTTTGGAATTTATGGAAACGAAATTAAAATATTTTCCTCTCAGGAAGACTGCAAAGACCTCAAAGGTCTCCTGGAAATCGCCCCGGAGAAAAAGACGGTCATTATCAACCACATGGAAGAAATCGTCGACGCCCTTGTTTCCAAGTGATTTCGAGACATTTTATTATCGGTAAAATGAAGTATTTTTGCAGAGAAACTGTTCAATACTCGCTGACGCACCGACTCATGCTTGAATACTTTGAAAATTGCGACGACGAACGGAAAACGAGCCTCCTCGGCTCGTTGGCTGACAAAATCCCGCACATGGTCCACACGCCGGAAGGCTCGAAACTCGCCATGCAGTTGATTTGGTTCGCCCCGGCCAAGGAGAGAAAGGTTAGAGGGGTGGAAATTGTACAGGGAATGAACAAAGACTAAAATAGATAAATTATTTTGACACGATAGATAAATACGAAAATAGATAGGAATAATGCCTCAATAAGATCAATTTTCTACTTTTTCCGGTCAAAAATGTAGCAAAATTAGGTTTTTTTGATGTAAAGAGGCAGGTACAGCAAAACATAAAAATGAACTTTCAACTTCAGGGAGGTAGGTTTGGGTTCATTTTTCTTGTTTTAATTCCAGTTTTTGCGAGGTAGTTTCGGGTTTTATTTGGGGAACTTCAGGGAGGAAAAAAAATTGATTTTTCGACACTTTTTTTGGTAAATTTTGAATTTTCGCTTTCTTTCATTGGCTAAATGAATCGAATGATGCCCAAGGAGGAATTTAGAGAGAAAAAAAGTGAAAAATTAAATTGCAAAATGTCGAAATACTGTTAAATTTTCGCTTTTTACGGTCGAAAATTTAGAAAAAGTTAGGTTTAAATTGGGCAAGTAGATCACTTGGCAAAAAACTTTCAACTTCAGAGAGTTATTTTTCGGGTTTATTTTAGGGAACTTCAGTGAGAACAAATATTTTGGCTGAGTGTTAATGGAATAAGAAAGACAAAAATATTGTTCCCATTGTAAGTTTGAAAGGTAGAAAGTATTTTTGGTAGTTAGAACGAAATATTTTTGGTTGACTTTTCGATTTTTTCAGTCAATTTGCTGGACTTTGGATCGAATGAGTCCGAGAAGAATTATAGAGAAAAAAAGGTTTCAAAGAAATTTACCATTTTAGGAGATAAAATTTGGTTGGTAAATTCTCCACAAGAAGAAAAATTCGAAAATTAAAGTTGAAACTGAAAAATGGGAAAAATTCTATATCAGGGATGATTTTTGGTCAGATAAATATTTTTTTAAGGCCCAAAAGGCCGTCATTCTGTGTAGAAATCTTTAAAGCTCTCCGAATTTCACTCATTTTCAGCTGATTGTGAAGAACTTCAAAGGCCTGGCTGTGAAGGCGGCTCTCGAACACTACGGTTACCGTGTCCTTTTGGCGATTTTCGATACGGTCGATGATACTGTTTTGGTCAATAAGTACATTGTTTCGGTAAGACTTATGAAACTAATCAAATGAAATTGATGAATTTCCAGGAATTGGGCAATGAGATCAGCAAGGTGATCGAGGACAAGTACGGGGAGCTCGTAATTCGGTATCTTGTTCACCCACGGGACGCTCGAATGACTGGAATGGCTCCGTATGCCTATTTGTCGAGGGTAACTTTTCAATAAGATGGAAAATTGAATGAATTTGATTTTTGTTCTACCAGTGAAAATGTTCGAGTACATTTTTTATTGGTAACAAAAATGGGTATTTACAAAAAGGGGGGTATATAGGGCTGAAAAATATTAAAAGGTACAGAAAAATGTGGAGTTTAGAGATTGTTGAGATAAGAATGAAATTTGGAACATTTCAGAACCGTCCCGAAATAAATAGAACATCCGAGAAAGGTAAAAAGAAATTGAGAAGATTCTGGGAGTTTCAGAAGAAAAATCTTTACAAATGTCCCCTATGATGTAATCATCATCAGGAACTTTGGAAGTATGAAGAACAACCGCCTTTAACGAACCAAAAATCAAAACGTGTAGTTGATCAAGCTGAAAACATGGTCTTGGGGTCTTTCGCCTCGTTCTTTTGCGCTTTTTAGAGAACTACTCGGGTACGCGTTTCGAGTTGAAACTTTGGTGGCTTATAGACCTGGGTAAGAGTACTTGGAAACAAGAGAGATTATCTACTAAACCCCATAGACTTATGAGAAAAAGCTTTTTGAAAATGAACAGTTCATGCGTGAAATCTACAAATTTCTGTTTTCCTCCTTCTTTTGGCTGGAAAAAAGTTTTTTAGAGTTTGTCATAGCCGGATTATTCAATGCGATTGTATTAAAATATAAATAGGGTAAAAAGTAGTATTCTGAGAGATTTTCAGATTTTCTACTATTTTTTTCTCATTCCTTTTTGGGGTTTATAAAAATTAAAGATAGAACATTCCAGAAATTTAGAGACCCGTGGAAAACTATAGAAAATTCGAGAACAATGTGAAACATTTTAGAAAGCTAAAAAATGGTTTAGAACATTCTAGAATCAGTAATAATATAAACGTCATCTCCAACAATTTCATATTCAATTCAGGGCGATGGAAACCCTCACTCGAAGAAGCCCAGAGAAGACCGCTACCAGCAGTTGTACGAGGGAATCAGCGAGGCACTCTACACGTTCCTCGTCGCCAACATGGAGCAAGTTTTGATGGAATGGAGGAAAAAGACCTTCGTCGGAGCCTGCTTCGAGACTCCGAGTGAGTTTCTTTTCTCCAGAAGGCAAATTGAATCCAAACTTGGTGAAATTTCATGTTAAATTGTAAACAATGGATGAGGTTCTTGATTTTTAACGATTTTATTGGTTTTAGAGAAAATCGATTTTTAAATAAGTTTGTCGAGAAGGATGTATGGATTCTTAAGAAAAATGGAATGTCTTTCCTTTCGGAAAAAGCAAATTAGGACCCCATTTTGGAAATCGCAAGCAAGTGTTCACTAAAAAAGTGAAAAAATTACTTGAAGGATCATTTAATGGATCCCAAGCGTTCGAAAGGACAGGTTTCATTTTGACCCCTCAGAGAAAGCTATCGATATAATCTTGAGATTTTTCCATCTCTCAGATTTTTTTCAGTTTTTTTCGTAGCCTTTAATATGAAATTTCCAAAAACAGGCTTTTTTTCATTATTTAATCGATTTTGAATTTTCCAGCTGTCCACGACTTGTTCCCGCGAAATGTGCCCAAAGAATACCGGATACCTTGCTACAAGGCGATTGCTGAGATCGCAAAGAGGGTAAGGAATAGGGGAGAACATTTTCAAAATATTCATGGAAAAAAAAACGAAATTTTGGGTATGATGGATGTCTCGATTTTCACAAAGAAAATTAAAAAACAAGAGAATTCAGAATGAAATTTGAGCCGTGTTAGTTCATTTCAGCTTTTTTTTGATCAACTAATTTTTTAGGGGTTTATCGAATGAGGTGATTATGAATTTCTTGAGCTTTATTATTCTGCAGCTGGAAATCTCTACTATCCGATTTTCTGAGAAATATTACCACTTTTTTTCTAGGAGTTCGTTCCCATGGACAATCCTTTACACATGATTGAGGACCCATCTGGAAATTTCATCTTGATTGGACTTCTACGGTTGGTTTCTCCTATAAAATCGTCAACTTCGTTATTTTTCAGTTGTGACAAGGATTTGGCGGCTGAGGAACGACTTTCGACGGCTCTCGCCGAGACTTTGACGGACGAGGAGCTCGGCTCATGGATCGCGTGTAATAAGGTGATTGAAAAAGTTATGAAGCGTGCTTTTTTGACTTTAAATTTAGCCTTTAAACTGGCTCTAGTTTAGGAAGTATCTGCGCTCCGTGGATAATCAGAGCTTTTGTTGTTCTTGGGAACTTGACAGTGGCCCCTATATTTTTTGACTTGATAATTAGGTTTTACTAAAGCTTGCGAAAGTGGTCCCTATAGGTTTTTTAGTTAGCGGCCATTATAGGGGTCATGCTATTCGATAATTGTTCCGGACTCTATGCGAAGAAACGTTTCCATGAAAGACTGAATAAAAAAGCTTTTTTTTTTTAAGGACATGGGTAGACCCCTATAGGGCCCACTTGATCTTTGGGACCTTAGGAGCCAGGCCTTAAATCCCTATAGGCACCAACTTAATCTCACCCCTTTAGGGACCAATTTTTCGCCCCTATAGGGTTTGTTAAGAGCGTTTAAGTGACCAATTTAGTAGCGTCATCATTCTTAAGTGATCCCTAGAAATGCTCAGAAACGTCCGGAGCGAATCCGAGTAGAAGCTTAGAAAAAAGAAAACTCAAATGTTAGCGTTAGAGCGCATTTTCTCTCTTTGTAGAACACTTTTGGAGAAGATTTCCTTCTTTTTTTTCACAAAACATGAAGATCCCAATGTAAAAAAAACATTCAAGTTGCGGCGTACGGGCTATACCTTGTAAAATTGTTTTCTTTGTAATAAGAAGTTTTACAATAATTTCGTGATTTCCAGGGTTGTCACATTTTGGCGAGGATGTTCGACCTCGGATCGCCCAAAGTCGTTTCCAAGATCCGGAAGTGCATCCACATGAGGCGGCTCGAAGGCTACACGTTCGTTGGAGCGAAGATTCTGCGCGAAAAGCTCAACGGCACTTATAAAGAAGACAAACGCTCACAATAATCCTTGTTATCATCTGTTTGCCACTCATTTTGTTTGTTTTTTTTTTTGTCTCGTTATTGTTGATTTTGTTATGAATGAGTTTTATCCGAATCTATTCAAAATCATCAAAAAAAAGAGTACCATAGATTATTAGGAAATGAGGAAAGACGGCGATTAGCGCGTGAGAGATCAATTTTTGAGCTGAGAACTAAAAATATATATTTAAAAAAAAATCGATATGCTCATATTCCTTCACTGAGATAGGTGCCCGTAGTTGGCCAGGAAAAAGAAACGCGGCTTTTTTTTGAAGGAAGGGACAACTTAAGAGGTTTTCGTTCCAAGTGGAACTAAAATTTCTCAAGCGGTCACTTAGATTTCCCTCAGGCTTATTTCACAAAGCGATTGGCGGTGTTCTCGGCCTGACGGCGTCGCGGACTGTCAGCAGGTCGAGGGTCCGTTCACCAGAGTTTTTCGAGTTATTTGACTGGGCCGACTGATTCGAGTTGATCGTTGGGCTGCGCGTCCTGAAAAAAGCCGCTTTGAAGAATTATCATATGCGCCCTATTGATAAAAAAAATAGGTTGGTTTCAGAATAGAAGCTTTCTGGAAAACTTTGCATCGACCATAACTAATGATGATCTTGATCAAATGCGCTCTATTGATAATGTTTTGAAATAATGTGCTAGTAAGTGAAACTAGAGATTATAGGATCTTGAAGAGACGTTAGAGAAGCAGGGAGATCTTGTTTCTCTGATGTCTCTCAATTTAACACACTATAGCATATCTGATTTCTCTCCGATCCTGACACTCTAGCCGCGACAGTTTAATGACGGCGTATGACGTCACGATAATAGCCTATAAGCTATTCAAAATTCAAAGACTGCTTGTTTCTCAAATCTCTCTTCAACCTTCAAAGTCTCTCGTTCTCTAATCTCTCTTCGATCCTCACAGTCTCTCTTCTAGTAGTAACGCTTTTGACGTCATCTTTTATAATTTAGACTAGGCTTCTCGAAATTCAGAATAACTGTCTGCTTCTCTGATTTATCTTCGTTTAACACACTCTCTAGTAAGAATGAACCTATTAGGAACGGCGTATGACGTCACCGACATGCCAGTCGGACTTCTCGATCGATTCACGGCCACCATCGACGACATTTGTGAGACGCTCGTTGGGCTTCGAGGCCTGAAAAATGTTCGAAGATGAATCGATAATTGATCAATTAATTAACCTTAATGATCCCCTAGGCGTTGGTCGTGACGATTGAGACAGGTCAGTGGGACTTCTGGGCCGCCCGGAATCGCGCGAAATGTCCGTCGGCGAGCGTGGTCTGAAATTCAGGGTCAGAATGATATCTTGCTTGGGAACTCCTGAGTAGTCACTCTAGATATTTAAGAAACCTCCCCCCCGATAAAGTGCCACCTATAGGGCTAAAATTCATGTAGTCTCCTTTTTAAATTTTTCCTGATTCAAAAGTTAAAAAAATACGTATAGGGGACCACTAGCATGCTCCCTAGAGTGATCACTAATTGAAACCCTTAGAGTGGCCACTTTTTCAAGCTTCAGCGCTTCCCATAGGAGAAGGTAAAGCGTTTTCTAGAGAGAAAGCATCGAGGGCCCTTCTGGACTTCCCAACCTCGAGAGAGGAGCATTTAGAACCAAAAAAATCAATACCGTCTGGTTCCGGACACAAAAATTTGTTCCTCTGAGTTATAAAATGAGAAGAAAAAATTTTCGGGAACTCATACAGAATTAAAGTCAAAAAGATGTGGCTAAAAAAAGATGAGGGAGAATCCCCCCAACCAATATGTCAATTAATTTGCTAATGGGTCTCGAAACGATTTGAAGGGGGCCGTCTAGACATGCTAGAATCGCCCCCTCCCCCTTGGCACTGTGGGGGCGGCTCTAGAATAAGACCAATCCCCACCCCCCCCAATCGTAATTTCCTTTTGCGGGGACTGTAACCGAGTGGAAGCGATCTCGAAATTTTTCCCAGTGATGATCATTTTTATCTAATGAAACTATCTAGAAGTTTTTTTTAAATTGCCGACTGACCGCCCGAAAGTCGTTGGTCCATCATGAGCTATCGGACTTCGAGGCCTACAGAACGACATTCCAGATGCCGGCCGGCACAGGGACAGTTGGGAGACGTCCCGCGACATGTTCGGCGTGATGATTGACCTGTAAACGTTTTATTCAAGTTGTCACTTCAAGTTTTAGACGTGTTTTTTGAGAGGGGCTACTTGATACAATTATTGATCGGTTTACGAAATAGTGCGCGAAAAAAGAGGTTCAGAGATCTTTTTTTGACTCTTATTCCACACGTTGATTCTATGAGAAGCAATTTTTCTAGAGCCCCTATCACCTCAAAAACTTCTTTTCCATATCATTTACTCCGTAAATCTGAAAAACGTCTAGAAAAGCTTCATAATGGTTCATTTTCCAAAAAACTTCCTTCTGATATTGTTCTTTCCAGCTTACCTTCCAGGAACCGTAAGCGTATTGAAACTGCTCCCGTAGATCCTGTGATGGTTCCTGGTGGACATCATCGACGCCGAGGAGCACGACCCGATACGCGACCGGATCTCCTCGACTCCCTGTAAAACTCGATCACTTTTCTCTCTTCAGAACCGGATCAACTATAAAAGAATAAGCTCAAAAGTCTCCTCTAGCTATTCGAGAAAGCACAAATGCGGTCTAGCGAAAAAAACGTATAAATGTGAAATATTAAAAAAAGGGGCGTGGCCAGCCAATCGTAATGCTTTTCTTCGCTAGAGCGCACTTGACAAGTCAGTTATTGCCAAAATCTACTAATCACAGCAACTTTAAAACCATGCTAAACATAAAATATCGCACATCTTACCAAAAACGACCTTCTAAGAATGCTGAAAGACTTTCATATAAATTTCTTTTTTCGGTAATTTTTTGGTTTTTCGGTAAACTTAGGAACGATAGAGCGGTCCCTATAGGGGCAAGACTCTTTAAGGTTCTCCTTAAGGGGCCACTTCACTTATAGAGGCCAGTAAAGCTTGAAAAACTGGCCCCTATTGGGATTTTGTTTAGTGGCCCCTATAGGGTAGCGAGCTAGTTGTTTTCTGTTATGAGGCACTTTGATGCGAAAAAGTCAGAAATCTTGCGTTTTTTGAAAGGAGACCACTTGAGATTTATGAGCCCTATAGGGACCACTTGAGCTTTAGAATCTTAGCGGTCAGGTCCTGAACCCCTATAGGGACCACTTAAATATTATCTCTATGAGAACCTCCTGAATTTTACACCCTCTGGGGGCTGTTTCTCCCCTAACCCCTATAGGGACCACTACTCTTAAGATATATTACCTGAAGTCGATGTTTCATCCGAGAATAGGCGGATTTGAAAGTGGCGCGGAAGTTTTGGGAGATGAAGGCGTAGAGGATCGGATTGATGCACGACTGGCAGTAGGTCTTCAAAAGTGGTCATTTAAGGGACCACTTGAGCAAAACTTACAAGAGCGTTGAAGCCCATTCGCATGTGTTTCAACGTCTGCGTGTTCGAAGTGCGGCAAATGTAGCCGAAGGACGTCAATAACTCGTCAACTGAACATTTTCGAGTTTAAATTGATGAAAAATCCTAATCGAGAAAGCTCATTTTACGGTTCACTCGGGCATTTTTTCAAAAATTGGCCAACTCTTCGATGTTCAAAGTAGGCATTCTGGAAAAGTCAGTCGGTTCGGTCTTTTTTTTATGACGCCCATTTTTCCAAGTTTTCAAAAATTCTTTGGGCTTAATAAAAATTTTAACGTGTTCAAAGAACCTATTTCTTCATTATATGACGAGTTTCAAAGTCAGGTTTCCGATAATTCTGGCCATTGTCTTTTTCAGAAATTCATTTTTTTCTGAATTTTTTTCCATTTTCGTGCTCTTGAATCTTAATTAACATCATTTCGACTTCAGGTAAAATTAAAAGAATGACATGAAATTAATTGAAAAAAACACAAAATTTCCTATTTTGAGCCCCCCCAATATTTGGTTTTTTTCAAAACCTGAAACATAACCACAATCGAGATTTTTTTACCTATTTTTGGACACTCACACATTTAAGAACGGAAAAAACTTTTAAACTTTTCAAAAAAATGGCTCCTTTGAAAAAAAGCGACCGAACCGACCGCATTTTTCCAACGTGCCTTCAAAGTATCCTCCGAATGTGAACCTCAACATGACTATTTCCCCTTGTGAATGAAATAAATATATAAAATAACAAAAAAGTACTTCTTTTCTCGGTTCTCAATGCGTTCCAAGCAGAAAAGTGCACAAAAATGATAGATTTGTAGAAAATTATCAAAAAAAAAAGGAAAGAAAAACTGACCAATCGTCGGCAGCCAACAAACAATGTACATGCAAACGATTGAGATGAGCATTTGGACGATCTGCAAACATTTTCGATCTTTGACCTCCCGCCATTTATTCGGAAACATACACAAGGCAAGTCAGAGAAAAATACAGTTTTCAAGAAATACAAGTAAGGAGTGCTTTCGGCTAGGGACTGGTCGGACAGTGAGACTTTTTTTGTTGTTTTATAGTCTATGTGGCACGACTTGAAATTTCACGGAACGACATTCCGCTGTTCCGCTGCGTGCGTTCGCGAAGCGTCTTTCGAATGTAGATCACGCTTTCAATTGATTGTTATTGCTGTGGGAGCATATGAAAGTAGAGAAAAAAAAAGGAAAAAAAAAATTAAAAGCGCGACCAAGGTTCGCAAAGGCGCGCAGCGGCACAGCGAAGTGTCGTTTGGTGAAATTCCAAGTCGTGGTACACAGACTATAAAGAGGGTGACTAAATTCCCTGTTTTTTTGCTGAATTTTTTTGTTTGCGCTCAACAAGGTCTGAACTTGAAAAACTTGTTTGAAGATGAGATCTCAGAACTTGAAAATATTGATCTAACGAAGATTTTTATAAAATCGATAACTGAAATTTTAACTTTAACATAATTTTTAGCTTTTTATGTTCATGTAAGTCCTCTTCCTCCCACAAGTTCCGAAATCCTATTTTCCATATTAGGCAAAATTCATTCATTCAGTTTTCCATGAAACACTTTGAATTTGGCTACCAAAAAAAAGTCCCAAAAGTTTAGAACATATAGTTCATTCAAGGACCTGTTTCTTATTGGACTCGGCGACACGGTTGGGACGATGTTTGCTGTAGGAGTTGATGGTGGTGGTGGCCGTCTTGAGATGACGCGATGTCGTGATCATCGGGATTGCCGAGTAGCCGGAGAAGGTGACCGCATCGGTGGCCGCCTTGCTGAATGCGACCCTGAAAGATCATCGAGGGTCAATTTTTCCCGACTCGATTACATATGTGGGCAAGTAAAGAGCTAAAAATCCGGAGAGAAAAATAGACTTACAAAATTTTGAAAAATAGTGGATAAAGTCAACTTTTAACCGTACTAGGCAGAGGTGGAGAAATGGCGCCCCTAAGCGTTTTCAAACGTTTACATTTCTAAACCGACGTAGGCCGCCATGGCCATTTCTTGATAAGTCGCTGCCCAGGGCGCCCGGGGCCAAAACCGCGATGGCAAAAAAACGCCATTGGAAGGAAAAGAACGCGCAAAAATTGGAATCTTCTAAAATCTTGTAAAATCGTTGTTTTCGAAGCTTTAGAACAAGGTTTTTTGAATTTCCAATTTGGTGGCGACTTAAATTTATTCTCTCACTAGTCAGCGGGTTCGTAACCATAAATCTGGAACATTTCGCCTAAAGAAAAGAACAATTATAACCGTACTTCACATAAAAAAATTCAACTGGACATCATATCCACTGAAAAAAATTAAAAAAAATTTAAAAAAATTGCGAAATCCACGATTTAATGAAAAAAAGAACAAAAAAATGACCATTTTTCGCCCTACTTTTTGCAACGTGGTATTATACGCCATCGACACATAATGACGCGGCTCATTTCTTCTCAGAGGCCTAATGGCTGAGGCGGGCATGTTGCGCCCTGGAGGGCCCCTCATTTCTTCCACCTCTGGTACTAGGGAACGTCTTTTACTTTTTTTTTTCGAGTTATGAACCTTCAAAGTCCGCGAAATACGCAAAATAGGCCAAAAACGCGCTAATTCAAGCTTTTGGAGCGTCCTAACTCGAAAACGAGATCTGTTGCGAAGAATTTTTTTTCTCTGCAATCAGGAGGTCCTAACGTGCACTTCAGCAAACGTTTCATCAAAAGTTCAACCGAAGGGGGAAGTTTCCTAAATAGCGAGGTAGTACTGGCTTTCATTTTGGAGGAAGTGATGGCGGCCGCTAAAAAAGGTCTGTCTATGTATTTTAAAGTGACAAGGGCGACGCGTTGCGTACGCGACGCGGCTTTTGGCGGGAAATTCGAGATCAAACGAAAAATCCCGAAAAAAACTTGAAAATGGATTCAACTTCATATCTTCTGGAAAGTTTCTACATGAAAGAAACTGAAACTATTAAAATGATATCTTTCTAGCAAAATAACGAACATGGCCTGCGATAAAATGATCCGATCTTTTGAAGATTTGTAGACGATAGCCGAGACGCGAGCGTAGCAAATCGTCATGGTCACCACGGGGAAAACGATCAAAAGTAGCATCTTGAGTGAAAAAAATTTTCTTTTTCAAGAAAATGATAAATACCTGATAAACGGCATAAACACGGTTGAGCTTGACCCGTGAGTAACCGAGAAAATTACTCGGAAATCTGAAGGGAAATTTGAATTTTTGAAGTTTTCGGACCGTATTTGGAATGTCTCAAGGAGCGCTTTCTGCTATCGTTTGTTTAGGTTTTTAATATTGAGTCATCTTTCAAGCTCCGCCCCTAACACCGCGATGACCCAATCAGAGAGTGACCACTTCAGAGAGGAATTTTGAGTGACGTCATTTTTATTGACACTCAAAATTTGAACAGACGAAGCATAAACTGGTTCGAAATAGCACTTTTAAAATAAAACGCCATCGAGCCATTCCAAATGCGACCATGGTTCCCAAAACGTACCTTCGACGACACCAATGGACCCTTTGCCCAGACAGAGACATATTCGTTTCGTAGTCGATACGAATTGCTGTAGGTATTGCCAAAACCGCAGAAAGGAGCCAAATTAGTAAAATTACCTGGAAGTTTTTTCGCTGAGAAAAAATAGCCGCGCTTAGAAAAGCTTCGAGGAAAGCTCGCTCTATGGACAATGTACCTTTCCCTACCTTTTCGAGTTTTTTTGATTCAAACGAAAAAAAAGCTCTGTGACTGAAAAAAAGACCAAAATTTAATGGATTTTTTTAAAAATTATCTCTTAAATTTGAAGATGAAAAAAATTAAAAAAACCTGATTTTTTTGAATGGAATTTTTCCATTTTGGCGGAAAAAAATTCGGGATTATAGAAAAAAATAAAATAAATTTCATTATTTTTTTATCTTGCACATAAGCCTTGAAAATGATGTTTAAGAAAGAAAAATCAAAATTAAGTCTCATTTTCAACGTTTTTCACAATTTTTTTCCGATGAATTTTTCGAATAATTTTACGTTTTTCCAACCTTTTTGAAAGCTTAATTTTCACTAATAATTCTTAAAACTGCCCTCTAAAATGATTTTTAAAAAATCCACCTTTTTGGCCCTCCCAATGGAAGACAGCCACATGTTCCGCATCGGATAGGCTATTGCTAGGAACCTAAAAAAATTTATTTTTTCTTTAAAGTTCAAAATTCCAATCGAACCTCTCGAACGAGATCATCGTCATGGTTAAAACCGAGCAGAAACAGGTAAATTGTTGGATATAATGGACCGAATAGCAGGCGAAACGGCCCATGAACCAAGAATGCGACATGTATTTTACGAACTGAAAACAAATATCAAACAAAAAAACATTTTTATGCCTTTTTAGCCCCGACTTGAAACCGGGACATGTGCTTGGGAGCGCTGTAGTGGTCCCTATAGGGATCAGGGGGGGTCTTCAAACTTTCCGTTCAGATCGAAAAAAATTAAAAAAAGAAAGTTGGACAGTTTCCAGAGTGTAACAAAAAAACTTTGTCCATGGAGCTCAAATTCTTGATTTTTTTAATAAATGAACTTATGAACAGATCAGTGTTGGCCCTGAAGAGGTCACTTAAGGACAATGATAAATTTTAAATTTCCAAAAAAGGGCACATCCTGTGTTGATTTTTAGCATGAAGATGCTTCTTCTCATAGAGTTCCTACCTATGGACGACTGGCATATCCCCCATAGGGGCCACTTACTAAAACCCCGGGAGTGACCCCTTTCGTAAGGTTCAATAATGATCATAGGTAAGGTCCTACAAGCGAAGGTAAAGTGATTTTTAGAGGGGATGTTTCAAGCGCCCCTAAGGTTGCCCCTGTAGGGACCACTCTGAAGCTCCTTAGGCTCTCGTCGGTGAGAGAAAAGAGAGCCCAGACAAGTCAGACGTTTCCAAGTCGTGGCGAATGAAGTATACAAACTTATTATTACCATGATAGGAACACAAAACCAGATGAGACAAAGATCAGCGGTACTCAACGAAGCCAGGAAGATGTTCGTCACGTTTCGCATCCGTTTGAAGCGATTCACAACAAATATCACCTGAAAAAAAAACTTGACTGGCACTTAAGAGGTTCCTGCTTGGATAGAACCCTAAGGTGGCCACTAAAACCACCTGTACAAAGCGTCATAGTGGTCATTAAAACACTAGAAACCTTGACGTGAGAGTTTCCAAGGTGTAAAAAAAAGTTTGTCCATGGAGCGCACATTCTTGATTTCTTAACTGAACTTAGGAACAGATCAGTGTTAACCCTAAAAATATCACTAGAGGACAATGATAAACTTCAAGATTTCCAAAAAGGGCACATTTTTTCTGAAAAAAAAATGTAAAAATGATGGATTGTCGACATAATATGAATATCATACGGGAATTCGATCAAAGTGTTAAAAGGAAGTTCTGAAACAGTAAAAAGAACCATTGCGTTGCCGACGGTTCCGACGAGGAAGACCAGGGAGTAGAGAAAGGCCGGCAGGGCGACTTCGAATAAATCCTCTTCGGACATGGAAAATACCACCCCGGTGTGGTGGACAGTGCATATCGACGTGCAGACCTGAGAAAAAATGGATCTTACCCATTCCAAATAGGTATAAAATCTGACCTGTCTGCGCCCTCTACTCTCTCCGACCTTTACGGTGAGAAAGAGGAGGGCGCAGGGAGGTCAGACAGTTACAATTTGTTTGAAATGAAGTATTAGTCCTGGTCATATAAAAAAAAACTCCTCTGAACGATTTCTGGCCTGTCTGAGCCCTCTACTCTCTCCGACCTTTCCGGTGAGAGAGAAGAGGGCGCAGAGAGGTCAGACAGTTACAATTTGTTTCAGATAAGGTATTATTCCTCGTTTCGATGGTCATATCAAAAAAAAAACTCCTCAGAACGATTTCTGGCCTGTCTGCGCCCTCTACTCTCTCCGACCTTTCCGATTAGAGAGAAGAGGGCGCAGGGAGGTCAGACAGTTACAATTTGTTTGAAATGAAGTATTAGTCCTAGTCCTTTTTTTTCGATGGTCATATCGAAAAAAAAAACTCCTCAGAACGAGTTCTGGCCTGTCTGCGCCCTCTACTCTCTCCGACTTTTCCAATATGAGAGAGAGGAGGTCACAGGGAGGTCAGACGGTTTCAAGTTGTTCCAAAGAAATAATTCCTCATTCCAATAGCCTCCTCAGACTCCCACAAGAGTCGATAATCCTTCTAAGGGCCGAAAATTCTCAGAAAATCCGAACAAGTCCCAGACAGCTTAGCCGAAAATTTTCGAGGAATGGCTATGGAAAAGCAAGATGTTCGCTTCTGAAGCTCAAAACGAAGATTTTTAGTCCAAAAGACTTTGTCGTCTATGAGAAGCGGCTTGAAATAGTCTGTCTGACCTGCCTGCGCTCTCTTTTCCCTCAACGATGAGGTTGGAGAGCACTTTAACGAAGAGGGCGCAGAGAAATCAGACTGTTTCGAAATGTTAAAAAATCTTTTTCTATTTTTTCCGTTACTCAATATAGTCTGTTCAACTTGAAACATTCTGACCTCTCTGCGCTCACTTTTCTCTCACCGGCGAGGTTAGAGAGCAGTAAAAAGATGAGGGCACAGATAAATCAGACTTTCTCAAATTTTAACTTCAAAAATGACTTTTTTTGCATTCTATGTTCCTACCCAGTCTAGTCTATTGGCCGCGACTTGAAGAAGTCTGACCTGCCTGCGCTCTCTTTTCTCTCATCGTGGAGGTCAGAGAGCACTAAAAAGAAGAGGGCACAGAGAAATCAGACTGTTCCCGTGACGAAAAGGCTATGAAAGTTGACTTTTTTGGTTAATTTTTAAAATAATCGCCTTGGAGCGCACTTTACAACAATTGGTAGCCATCGGAAATAAAATATTTTTCTCGAAAACTTGACAAATTTCGAAATATGCACCTCAAGGAATTTATGGAGAGGATGAGTGCAGTTGCAGTCGGCAACGGTCATGTTATTCCAGTCGAACTCGGCGTCGTAGTCGTACTCGAACGCCCGTTCCTCGACCATGTAGCAGGTCGCGTCATCGCCATCGTCCATTCGTTCTTCTTCTTCTTCCTTTTCTGATTATCCGACCTCACGGCTTCTCGGATCCTTCTTCAAATCTTTCATAAAGAAAAATGATCAAAAATCGATAATCAACACTAAAAAAACGTGAAAATTATCAATGGAGCGCAGAGTTTCTTCAAAAAGCGGCTGTTTTTTCCTAACCGATCGCATTCTCAAAAAATGGAGTTACCGAAAAGTTAATAAAATTCTATTACTTAGTTTTTGCTGCAGAGATATACCGGAAAACCTACAAAAATGGAAAATTATCAATAGAGCGCACTTGGTCATTTGAAAAGGGCTATTTTTCCCTCCTGAAGTTTATCGAAGAAAACGCACTTCTTGGCACAATACCGAAGTTTATCGAGAAAAACCGAAGTTTATCGAGAAAACGCACTTCTTGGCACAATATCTGCGGACAAAACTCTACTGTGAAGCCACCGTAACCCAAAAATACAACTTTTCCAAAAATCGTTACAAAATAGAGGATTCCAAGCAAATCACCCAGACCATGACAGATATATCACGAAAAATCGAAAAAGGTCAATTTTCACAATTTCAACACCTCATTTGCGGACGAAACTCTTTTGTAAAACTACCGTAAACCAACTTTTACAATTTCAACGCCGCATTTGCGGACGAAACTCTTTTGAACAACTACCGTAATCCAATAAAGAGTTCGAATCCTAGATTTCCCAGACAATGACAAAAATATCGAGTAGAATCGGAAAACTCGAAAAAAAGGTTTAACAGGTGCCGAAGATTGAATAAAAATGCTGGCCAATCCAAATGTAATCTCATGTAATACTTTGGGGCGGAAGTCGCTAGGCTACGGGCGCCGGGGCCGCCGAATGTCGATTCGATGAGGATTATCGGAGCAGCAGCAGGAGGGATTGAGGATGTCGCGCTACTTGGAGGAAGCCTCACAACACTTTCTTGTTCTTTTTTTTTTGGCCTTGAGTGAGTCAAATGAGTCAAGTTGGAGGGGAGTGATGAAACGCCGGGAAGGAAGTTCTCAGGGGGAGAAATCACTATTCGCCGCGACTTGGTAACTGTCTGACCTCTCTGCGTCTCCTCTCCCTCATCCATGAAGAATATGAAAATAGTACTTGAACGCGAGAGAGTCGCCTAGAGAAAAAAAAATCGAGAAATCAGGCAGTCAAGCCGATTCGTTGATTACTCGGACCGTGGTAACGCGAATCGGACGTGTCGGGGCCTTTCTAGTGAACACTTTAGTAGCCTCAGAACTCTCAAGTGATCCCTAGAATCGCCCAGAAACGTCCGTAGCACGTCCGTTTCGCGTTAAAGCCGTCATTTTCTGAAAATTGTCCTTGGAGCGCACTTTGCAACAATCAGAAGCCATTCAAGTTGTGACGCGTGTTCAGGAGTATAATAATAATGAAAGTCTGGCTTTTTTCTGAACTAGACTTTATTAATGAAAGTGTGACATTTCACGGGGTTCCCAAACGGAGACTTCAAAAAAAAAAAATTGCCGCTGAAATTGAAATCTCAAGTAAGCGAAGACGATCGAAAAAACAAGTTATGAACGTTGAATACTCATGTAATTTGTGACGTAGAATGATGTCATTTTATCCGGAGCGCGCACTTACTTTTTTTTGTTGTAAATTCAGAAGCTCGCTCACCTTCACTCACCCCATTAGGAAGGCCGTGATTTCTTGATTTCCCAGGGCAGGAAATACGAGAAAACTTCAGAAATCAGACAAAAAAGAAGCTTATGGCGCAGATCTGTCAGACTTTTCAGAGAAAAGTTAAAAAGGTTATATGATTAATAAATCTCTAGAAAACGTTGAAAAAAACTCAAAATTGCATTTTGAATCACAACGGACTTCGATATGAATATTGACACAACTGAAAAAGATAATTTCTAATTTTTTTAAACCAAAAAAATATGACCAAAGAAAAAAAGGGTCATTTGAAGTGAGAGAGAAAAAGCTACACTGAGAGACCACTCAAGTGATCACTTGAAAAAAATGACCGCTTCTTGAGTAATCGCTATAGGGGTTAAGGGGCCGAAAAAGTCGTCCCTATAGAGCTAAATTCAAGGCGGTCACTAAAAAGGTTTAGGGTCGAACCCCTTAGCCCCTAGAGCTTAAGTAGGCTCTCTAGGGGTCTTTCAGTTTTATTCGAAAAGTCTTATTTATTTAGTTTTTTCGCATGGAAATGCTTCTTAGTACAGTGTTCATAGAAATTATCGACAAGCATGTACCCTATAGGGACCACTTTTTCAAGCGTTAGGGGTCTCTTTAGGGGTTAGTAAAGTGATCCCTAAAGATCCACTCTGGAGTTCCTAAGCTAGGATTCGCGACGCGACCGCTCGCGCAAGAAAAACCTCAAAGTTTCAATGAAAATATTTTTCAAAGTATTTCTGTTGATTGACCAAAAATCAAATTCCCCCAAAAAAACTCAATAAAACCCAGATAAAAATTGTTGAGGAAGGTGGCACAAAAACGGATTTGGGGATCGATCCAAAGAAGTAGGAGGCTAAAAAATGCGAGATAATCCGGGCGTTTCTAAGTGTCGCATCAACATATCATATTCCTCAAGTTTTGATAAGGAGGGAATATTTTTTTACTAAGGTTTGAGGTGTTCATTTCAGTAAAGGAAAAGAAGGAAGAATAATCAATCAATGGAACAATAAATAAATGAGAAGACGTGGAATGAGACGTCGAACGCTAGTCATTGTATGACTAATCACTTTCATACTAATCAATAAAATCAGAGTTTCCATCTGGATGTGTGGATTCCCTACTGAAATATACTTCATATTCTCCTCAAAGAAAAAGAAAAGCCTTGATTTTTGATGTTTTTTCTGCAAAATACCTGAGCTTCTTCACCTTTAAAGGGGTCGGGAGCAAAGTAAATGATCAATGAGGCGATTATACTCTTCCCGCAGCAAAAATATTAGCAGAAGCCGGTTTCTCGAGTATTATTTTATTCAAAACTGATTCTGAAGTTCTAATTTTCGAAAATTCTGATGCAAGGCTTCAAAATTTGAACATGATCAGAAGAGGAAAATATATTGAAACCATTCGTTATTTAAAGGCGCATCTTAGGGGAAAGGTCTCAACGCGAAAAGCGTTTTTTTTTCTCACGTGGCCAGTGGAGTGACCAAATTTTTCGCGAAGAAAGTTTTTTTCTGAAACTAATGGTTCAATTTGCAGGAATACCAAATTTTCGATTCAGAAAAAACGAGAAACATCAGGAACCTTGAAGGCGCATTGAGAGCGCTTAAAATGGGGTCTCAGCGCGAAAGACGTTTTTTTTCCGTGTTATCCAAGTAGAATAACAAAGTGACCAAAATTTTCGCGAAGAAAGTTTTTTTCTGAAACTAATGGTTAAATTTGCAGGAATACTGAATTCTCGAAAAACTAGGAAAGACCAAAACTCAAAGGCGCATCGAGAGTGCTTGAAATGAGGTCTCAAAGCGAAAACTGGCGTTTTTTCTCTAAAATTATTGCTTAAAATTACAGCGAAACTTGATTTCAAAAAAAACGAAAAAAGTCCAAAGTTTAAAGGCGCATCGAGAGTTTTAAAAAGAGGTCCCAGCACGAAAATTGGCGTTTTCCGAAGAGTGTGGTGACTGGAAGATGGGGAAAATGAACTGGAAGTTATCGAGAAAATAGCCTTTTTTCAATTTCGAGCTTAAGAAAAACTGGAGACTGAAGAACCGACTTTTCAGGCTTTGAAAAAACAGAAAAACCCTGCAAAAAGACCATCAAAAACCAAACATCCATTTTTCTTCTCTAATAAAGTCGTATATGTTAATCGGATCAACAAGAGCGAGGCCGGCAAGTGCCGGAAATACAAGAGGAGCGGCGATTTCCGGACCAGATTGCGATGGGGGGGCAAATCCAGGAAACTCGCCGCTCTTTTGCCTGGGTGAATTAATGGGAGGGAAGATAGAGAGTGAGACTTTTTCTTCCTTTCTTTCAAGCTTGAATAATCGGTGATGGTAATTTGGCGTCTGCGTAGGCGAGGGAGAAGGGCATTCGATGGGTTCGGCGAGGAAAAACTGTTGGGGTAATCGCGCTCCATTGATAAACTTCTCAGGATTGAGTCTCTAAAAATCGAAAAATCAGATTCGGTCGATCAGAGAGAAAAACCGCGCCCGAAATTTATCAAAAAATTTCAGGGGGCTATGGACTTCGAAAATAAATAGCCGTAGGAATTGCGCTCCATCGATAAAAGCTTGAATTCGAGCCCCAAAAATCATAGAATGATCAGTTAAATAAGAAAATAACCTGGAAAAATGGCTTTACAGATAGCAATCGAACTCGAAAAAATCTAAAATTTCAAGGGATTGTGAGCTTCGAAAAGAAATAGCCGGAACAAACGCGCTCCATCGAAAAAACCTTGAATTTGAGCCCCTATATTTAGTGACCGCAAAGCCACGCCCCTTTTCGCGATAGAAAAAGTGGCTTTTTTTTGGTTTTCAATTTTAATTTTGTTGTAGTTGCAAAATATGTGGAACTGGCTAATAAAATTTGACACACATGTGAAAAAAAGCTTCCTCTTTCGTTTGAAAAATATTTCACGCTTTTTTGATGCGTTCTCGCGGAATGTCGTACAAAAAAACGTGAATAGAACTAAAAAAATTTTGTCGTTTTTTTGCTTTTTTTCATGTGTTTTTCAGGTCGAACGCACTCTTTCTTTTTTTAAATAATGATTTTTGATTCAAGTAACGGTAATTTTAAAACAATAAAATAAAAAAATTCGTCTTTGCCAAAAAAATTTTAGGGAGCCGAAAGTCATAATTCAAAAATATCGTTAATAAGCGAATATAATCGAGTTTTTTTGTTTTTTTAAATTTAGATCATGAGCTTACTTAAATTTTTTTCTCCACAGCATCTGTGCTTGAAAAAGTTGTTTAATACGCAAAAATGCTCTTGAAACTAGAGAATAAAATTAGCGGCGTTTATCACACAGAAAGCGGTCGAACGCAGGTTTTTCAAACGATTATATACATTTATTAGTAAAAAAATCTTTCAATTAAAAAGAATAAGATAAAAAAATTCGTCTTTGCCAAAAAAATTTACGGGGCCGTTTTTAAGGCAGCGATCGTTTAACGAGGCAAAAAGCACTAAAAAAACAGTTTTTTCGAAGTGAATTTCCACGAAAAGTTTGAGTAAAAATTTGCGAACATATTCTGATAAAAAAATAGCTGAATTACTTCAAGTTTTTTTATTTTTTTGAAATAGGCAATCTGTGCTATCCAAACGGCTCAAGGGTATGGCGGATGGAAGCTCCCCTTGCTAGACCTGACAGCTTGGCGCAGCGCGTGCGCTGCGATTTTTTTCTTTTTGAGGTCGCGAGTTCGATACCCGCAAGCGTCAGTTTTTTTGTTTTTCTGGAAAAATACCGACTTTTTTTCGGCAAACTAGCTGATTAGCATCATTTTAGCACTCTATTATGATTTGTTACATCATAATAGACCAGTATCGAAAACTTGTTCGAGAAGAAACATCGAGAAAAAAATGTCAAAAAAATGGATAATACCAAAAATTTCAGTACTAAAAAAATGGTGCGCGGCGCGCCACATTTTTCCGTCATAACTTTTTTTCATCCTCAATATTTTTTGAAAAAATAAACGGTTCTGAGTTTTGAATCGAAACAGCTATCGAACCATACAAAGCTCAATGCTGAAAAAAATTTTTTGAAAATTCGTCTGCGGTCCCTACCTATATTCAGAAGTAATAGGGCATAGAAAAATCAGTGAAATAAAAAACAATGTGGAAAAAGCGCTCTACAGATAATAATTCAGTTCAGAAAAATCTAAAAACTGCAGGGGTTATGAACTTCGAAAATGCACAGTGCGCTCCATCGATAAAACTTCATATCGGGCCACAAAAATCGAAAATTTGTGGAAAATTGATCATTGGGGATTCTATGCACTTTGAGAGAGATAGCTGTAAAAATTGCACTGGAGCGCACAAGATAACTGTTAAAAAGACTTAAAAACCAAAAAGAGGCCCAAAAATATTTTCCAAACACCAAAAATACAAATTTATCAGCTCTAATCGAATCAAACAGGGAAATGTCAAGAAACCACTTGATTCCTGAAGTTTGGTATCAGCTCCGAACGATAAAAGTTTATGAAAACAGGTTCAAAGTAACATAAATCTCTGAGCTTTAACGTCTATTGCGTCAAATCGGGAAAGCCAGAAATGGATAGATTTCGACTCGAACGAACAAATGACTATAAAAAGACTCTTGGGCAAGGAATTCGACTCCGATTTCAGCCTGAATCGCTCGTTTCAGAAAAAGCATGGAAACTTCCGGTCTTTTGTTAGAAAACCCACGACTCAAATCAAGGCGAAAACCAGACGAATCTATGACGTTTTTTGGTTTTTTTTTTCTTCGTTTAGAACTTTTCGAGTCCGAAAATGAACTTGAAAGTTCACAGAGAGGATTTCAGTAAAGAGACAAAAAAATTATTTTAAAGATCAAATTTCTTAGATGAACGGGGTAGACGGTCTCCTGCAAGTGAGACAGGTAAGTGATCTATCAAGTGGAGCTTTTTCCCTTAAGTGATCCTTTAAAAAGGGACGATCAGACTCTAAAAAGGAAATTTCTTAGATGAACGGGGTAGTCGTCCTTCTACAAGGGAGATTGTTAAGTGGTCGCTAAAATGGAGCTATTTCTCTTAAGTGATCCCTTAAAAAGGGACGATCAGACTCTAAAAAAGAAATTTCTTCTACAAGTTAGATGAGCGTTGTCGCAAAAATGAAGATTTTTCACTTAAGTGATCTCTAAAAAAGGGATGATCAGTTCTTTCGTCTTCCAAATGTTCGACTCGTTCAAAGTTGGATAAATCTTTACTGAGAGGTCAGGCAAAATTGAGACTTTTGTTCAACGTTCTTTGAAAGCCTAGGGTTTCTTTAAGGGTCTTTGGAAATGACACACCTTTTTTTAAAATTCTATCTAACTGAAAAAGGGAAAATGTTTGAAAAAAAGGTGTCGCACTTCTTTAAGCAATCACTTGAGAGTGGTCCCTGAAGCATATTTCCATGATTACTTAAAAATGAAGCAAGGTTTGATTGCAATCGCGCGGAGTGTCGTACTAAAAAATCTTCTAAAAGCTGAAAAATAATATCGGAAAGCCGTCAACCCACACATTCTTGGTCAAAAGTATCACATTGAGGCGATTAACTTTTTTTTCCCTTATCAAACGTCTCGATGATGGAATAAATCCCAATATAACTAAATCCGGCGGAGAATATATCGATCGCCATTTGCGGCTTTAACTTCGTTTCTTTTCATCAAAAAGTTGAGCTAAAGCCAGGTCAAAAACATTAAAAAAAAGCCTGAGATAGGAAATTAAAGACATTCCTACGAAATAGTTATAAATATTTGAAAAGAGGAAAGAAACTTTTCGACTACAGTCTGGTAGACGTTTAAAGGAGCATGGATGACTTCCAAAATGAAATTTTGAAGCGAAGAGCCATTTTTAGTCTATCTAACAAGGAAGATCGCTTCTTTTTTCGATAAATAAGAACCTAAATCCACAAAATAGCCTTTTTAACGGATTTTGAGCGTTTTCTCCGTACTTGCAGCGTTTTTTTCTCGTAAACGAGGAATATTTGCAGGTTGAAACTCTCCAAATGGTCTTCTAGTACATCAAGGAGTCTTCTGGCGAATTTTCAGAAAAATCCCAAGCGCAAAATAAAATTACCTCGTTGTGAGGTCATACTGAAACTTTTCGCCCTCAAACCAAAAAAAGGCTGAAAATGGACTAAAAACTATCAAGCTACAATAAATTGTAACAAGAAAACTTTTCCAGGAGCCAAAAATT
This sequence comes from Caenorhabditis auriculariae, assembly GCA_904845305.1. Classification (NCBI taxonomy): domain Eukaryota; kingdom Metazoa; phylum Nematoda; class Chromadorea; order Rhabditida; family Rhabditidae; genus Caenorhabditis; species Caenorhabditis auriculariae. Next base: position 75,113 of record CAJGYM010000095.1, read on the forward strand.
GGAAAAACCTCCAAGGGTATCCCGAAAATGTTATTCAAAACGGAAATGAACTATGATCAAGTAGCGGCGTTCAGGAAGTGAATTACACGGCTTCATCGCCTCGTTTTTCAGCTTAAGGTGCAAAATAAATTGATAAAATGTTCACTGAGGAAAGTTATTTCAGAACTAGCGGATGAAAAAAAAACTTCATCAGAAAAAAGGTTTGAAAATCGGTCAGAATATGGACTTTGCGAATCTAAACAGCGTGTAAAACGGAGCCTCGTACTGAAAAATTGCTTGATTTCAATGGAAATAGTGCAATTACAGGAGGAAGATCATTAGAAATAATTTTATCAGAAAAAAAAGCTCAAAAATCGGTCAAAATGTGAGCTTTGTAAACCCAAATAGAGTGTAAAACGGAGCATCGTACTGGAAAATTGCCTAATTTGAACTAAGATACACCAACTACTGTAGGAAGATCTCTAGAACTTGCATTTTCAAAAATAACCCTCAAAAATCCTATCAAACTGTGAACTTTGCAAATAAAAAAACCGCGTAAACCGGAGCATCGTACTGAAAAATGGCCTAATTTCAATTAAAATAGAGCAACGAACTCGGCTAGACATCTAGATTGAAAGTCGTCGGAAAACATCGAAATGAACATCCGGAGACGTCTGTCACACACACCCCCCATCACGTCCGCAAACTCTGTCTTCTTTTATTAGGACTAGAAAATATTTCAATTCGTTCCTATTTCTAGACTGAACTGAAAAGGTGAGGATTCGAACATTTTTTTCAGCTTTCCTAACTCCAAAGACTTTTTTTAATACTAGGGAAGCCTTCTGAACTCGGAAAAAAAAGGTCGATAATATTTTAAAACTGTTTTTGAGAGTTCCCTTGACAAGTAATTTTCTATATAACAGAGCAATCGAACGGTTTTTGTCATGAAAATTTGATAGTTCGATCAGAATCCGTCAAAATAATAATGGCAAAAAAAAGTTGGCGGCAAAAAGAATCGAACCTTCGGCATGGGCTTCGCAAGCTAACGCGCTAGCCACTGCACTACGCCCTAACTGCAATGCGGCGCTTGGAGGCGCGTATAGATTTCTTTCAAACGGCGTCACATGGTGAAGAAAAAAAAATTTAAAGAATCATATCTCCGTATTGAAAATTTTGCGCAGATAGCGACTATAGGGGATCGATTCCAAGTCCATCAAAGATTGTTTGAGCACATTTATAGAACATTTACGCAAAAAATGACCTACAAAGAAATTCAAAAATCCTAAATTTCGAGCATTTTCTCACACAAATAATCAACAGCAGAGCAATTTGTCACGGAAATATCAGAAAACAAAGGAAGAAAACATAAGAAAGCCATTTGCTGCTTGACGGTGTAAAGAGGCCGCCAAAAATCAGAAATCCCTCAAGAGATCAAGTTTTGTTCAGGTTATCCAAGAAGGAATCCTTTTTTCAAATCTGTGGGAAAGCTCAAAAATTCATCGATTCTCCTTAAGGGTTGACGCGATTAATCCCTTGGAATGATACAAATATTAAAGTAATCCTGGCTGGTAATCCTTCTTTTCTTGATGGGTACGAAGAAGTTTGGCTTGAGAAAAAGATTGGTAAGAAGTAAAAAGAGATGGAAAAATGTCATAATTTGCTGCTTTTTGAAATTTTAGGGTTCTGGGAAGCCTTCTCAATGCTATGAAAAAGTCAAAAAAAGTGAAAAAGAAAATTTAAAGGAGGATTTCTTTGATTTTGCGAATATAAAATATTGAGAAAACGAAAAGCCAAGAAATTTCGAGTTCATTTTCCAAAAATAAAGAACAGGGGAATTTTTTCGGATGAATTCTCTGTCAAATTTGCGATGGATTGACCCGAAAAATTCAAAAATCGATGAAAATTTGAAAAAACAGAAAAAAGCACCGATTCGAATATTTTTTTGCCGAAAAGCAATGGCAAATCAGTGATTTTAAAGGCCAAAAAAAAATTTTCTTCTCAAAATCTACCAAGAAGAGCTTTTACTGATATACTTTCAAAGCTTCAAACTAAAAAAAATGAGTTTCAAACAAAGTGGAAACGAAAAAATGATGAAAAAGAACTCTTGCTGACGTCATTTCGAAGCTTCAAACTCGAAAAAAAGTGTATTGAAAATGAAGCGAGGAACGAAAATTATGTATATTTATGTGAAGGTCTTCAAAAAAGGAGGAGAAAAAGTTGGCCGGCAACAAATCCACGCCTCGTCCTAATTATTCGTACATGAGATGAATAAGACGGGTGCATGGCTTCTCGTAGGAAAGAGATAATTTTGAGACGGAAGTTTAGTCCTTTTTCCGTTTTTGAAAGGGGTTTCGTATCCATCCTCGAATATAGTTCATTTTTCGGACTTCTCTGCGCTCTCCTCGTCTCTCGACAACCCTCTCTTATTGACATGCTATTTTCGCGTTTCTCTGACCTCGCCGGTGAGGGAACAGCGAGACGCAGACACGCGAAAAATTTCAAGTAGCGTACTATCTGAGAAAAACTCTAGTGACTACTTAAGAGGTTCATCAAGGACCACTTGGAGAGGACACTAAAGTGGCCACTACCTCTATGGAAGCCACTATTTCGGTCTTAGTAGCAACTATAGGAGTTATTTGTAATCTTTAACCAGTCAGACTCCTAAAGAGGACATTTAATTTTAGCCACTCAAGTGGTCACTAATACGACTACTATATGGGCCACTAAACTGTCGAAACCCTGAAGTGACCAGTAGAAATTGTGCCAGTAACTCGTCTAATTTCTGTTATCTTTCGTCAGAAAAGATATGAAAAATGTTTTTTTTTTAAACCCAAACTTTGTTTTATGGATCTCAATCTTCCTGAAACTTTTTGGTGCCCAGATTCTTCTGGAAGCTGAATTTTTACTGGTTTGTAAAAAACTTCAGAAGTCTTAAAAAAGGTACAAGAATGTTATGATCCAAAGAGTGAACATTTCAGTATCTGTCTGAAGCAATTTTATAGATAGTTTTGACGTCTTGAAACATTCTGGTCGCATTTGGAATGGCTCAAACGCTTCGGTTTTTTTTGTATGAAATTCAGACTTGAAATTTCTAACTATCCACTTGGAAATCAAGAAGTTTCTCGGAAAATTCAGTTTCAAAAAATGGCAAAAAAATTTGTACTTCAGCTTCTTTTCAACCACCACACCAAAATAAAAGATCGAAACCCATTTCTTCATCCTGACAACTTCAAATCCCAACTTCCTCCATTCTTTCAAGTTCCTTCTAAACACATCACTCAAATTCTGATTGAAAATCTTGCAACTAAATAATTCCAGAAAGCCCCAGAGGAAAAGAAGAGAAGGGCCCTCGGTGCATCTCATTCAATTATCAAAACAAGGAAAAGAAGAAAATATTGGCTCAAGAAGAAATTCTCTTCTTTAATTGTCATCCAAGTGGGAAATGGGAAAATGTCCAAGTTCAAGCCGACTCTGTCAATTTTGGTGGAAATTAGCCAAGGAATCCATCAAGGAACGTCTAATATTGAAGTTTTTAGTACGACTAGACTATTACTCACATCAGGAGACTCCAAAGCTATGAAAAAATGTTCAAAGAAAATTTAAAAAAATCAAATCTTGCCTCCAAAAAACTCTTTATTTCGGTACTTCTGTATGGTTCTCAATAGCCTTCTCAGGATAGCCAGAGGGGCCCCTATAGGAGTAACCTTAGGGTTCTTTTAGATTCCTTTCAAGGGAGTCGCTTTAGATAGATAGTTTATTCACTGCCATTATTTAACATAAAAAAAAAAATAATTGAAGAATAGATGATCAAGTGAAGGAATAGGCAGAGAAATAACAATACACGGGAAAGAGTCAACCCCAACGAGTTGACGGGTACCCGGAAATATGGCAAATTCACAGGAGACGAGAGGGGATATTTTCATGAAAGGCTTCAAACGGAAGAGCATTCAACTTTTTACGCAGAGTTTATGGCTTTGCCTCATTCTTTGGGGGTTCTGAAGATTGCAAAAGCGGCCACTCTAGGGGTTTTAGGTAATAGCTGCATATTCCAGTGGAGCATGCTATTGTTCCTTTCTTTGAATTTGCAAATCAAGAAAAAATTTATAAACCCCTATAGAAACCACTTGAGCTTTTTATAGTACTATATGAACCAATTGAGGTCTTAGGGGGCTACAGGATCCAATTTTTTAGCTTTTTCATTTTTCTCCCTAATCATTAAAGTGATCACTCCGGCGTACCTTCTGAATCTTTAAGGTCCAAGTCCTAAGGAATAAAGTGATTTTTATTCAACGGAAATAAAATTTCCGGTGAATTCAATACCAAAAAGTTTTCCTTTAAAAGTTTTCCCATTTGACGAGAAATAATAGAAGTTTTTGTAATTCCCCTTTTGTCTATTGGAATAATACCCGCTCCCTTTTTCCGATAGGAAATTCTTTTCTTTTCTTCTTTCTTCACGAAAAGTTTTGATTTTCATCTTTAGGGCATTTTTGCTAGTGAAAGTTCTGGACACAGATTCTGTGTTTTTTTTTTCAAACTTGATTCAAAATCGTCTTGTATAACGTATAGTGTTAAAGGTCAAAACGTCTGAAAATTAAATTTTCAGAAAAAATCATGCCGACGAGATCACAGAAAATGGGCCTCATCGGCGCCATCTCCTACATTATCGGTAATATTGTCGGCTCCGGAATTTTCATCACTCCCAAGTATATTCTCAACGAAGTTCATTCGGTTCGTTGTTTTTCTGAGAAAGTTTGAAAAAATCATATGACTGAAAAAATCTTAAATTTCTTATATAGTCTGTGTACCACGACTTGAAATTTCACCGAACGACGTTCCGCTGTTCCGCTGCGTGCGTTCGCGAAGCGTCTTTCCAATCTAGGTCACGTTTTCAATTGATTGTTATTGCTGTGGGAGCAAATAAAAGTAGAGTACCTCTCAACTATAGAGGTGGTATTCCGATTAGGCCGAGGTCCAGATGCAGCTTTTGATCCTGATGACCAAAAAAAGTCATGTTTCGGAACCTATTCGACACCAAAAAGATCGACTTATCTATCATCAACTATAACTTTTTCTTGGACTTTCCACCCATTTCTGAAAAAGTATCCTACGTCCAGTGAGCTGGAAATGCACGGATTTCAGGTTGGTATGTCACTGACAATCTGGCTTCTGTCCGCTTTGATTGCTTTGTTAGGCTCCTTTTGCTACGTTGAGCTCGGGACCTCGATTCGAGTCAGCGGTGGCGATTTCGCCTATCTTTGCTTCATGAAATGGTGGGTCTGATTTGAGAAAAATAGTGTTTTGTGGTTTAAAAGCGTAAAGACGCTTCCTAGAAATTAGAGAGCAAGAGATCAATGGCGGCCTGAAGAGACGCCAGACAAAAAACCTTTAAAAGACCCCTATATGGACCACTAACGCTTTGGGGGTTCAGACCCTGAGGGGACCATCTTAATGTTAACCCTATAGGGACCATTTTTTATCCCCTATAAGGACTGCTTCTTTTCCTAATCGCTCTAGAGACTACTCTGGGGTTTCTAATTTATTTTTTTCAAATTTTTCCTCTCAAAACTTCGTGCGATCAATCTCCAAGCTTCTTGAAATAAAAGTTCAACAGGAACTCGATCGCCTTCATGTTTATGTGTATCAGCTGTACCATCATTTTTCCGGCAAGCCTGGCCCTACAAGCCCAAACTTTCGCCGAATACGTATTCCGGGTATGAACTCTTGTGTTCAAAAAACCTATCTAACTACACCTTCAACAGGGAGCCAACGTGACCCTCGACCCAAATTCCGACTATTGGGCCAAGAAACTACTCGGATTCTCCTTGATTCGTTAGTTTTTTCATCTTTTTATAGTTGGAAAGTACTAAAACGATACTCTTATAATAATTGATCAGGTTAAGCTTTTCGGCTACCTATTGTATTATAACTTCACCTTTTCGAACGCCTATCCGATATTGATGGATTAACTCTACTCTGTTCACAACCTGGCCGGTCGCTAAAGTTTTCAGGTTACTGTAAGGTCCCTGATTCGTTCCAGGACCTGTATCTTGAAAAAGTCTCACGCATTCAAAGTATTTACGTAGATCTATTCACTATCCTTCCCTATAAATAAAAAACACCCCTAGTCTGTCCCGGAAGATTTGGGTTACTGTAAGATCCATGATTCGTTCCAGGACCTGTTCCTCGGCGAAATTACGCCGTCATAGTATTTACGGAGAAAGTCACCCCTAGTTTGTCCCCAAAATTTTTATGTAACTTTAAAAATCATTATTCGCTCCATGACCTAGTTCTAAATGAAATCGTGCGCCTTTAACACTCTCACGTTGATCTAGTCAACAACCTTCTTTCAGAATTGAATATGAAAATTTCAATTTTCAGTCCTTCTCATGTTCATGAACAACTTCTCGCTGAAAACCCTCGTCCAGCGATTTTCGATATTCGCCTCCCTGGCCAAAATCGCCGCCACACTGACTATCATCGTTTCCGGCTTCTACCTCCTCATTTTCAAATGTTTCTCATTAATCAAATCTCAGTTCTTCATCAAAGACGTTTCAGCGAGGACTGAAAATCTGAAAGAACCATTCAAAGAATCGGTTATTGCGCCAGGAAACCTGGTAACGGCACTGTTCTCCGGGTTATTCTCCTACGATGGTTGGGATATTCTGAATTTTGGCGCTGAGGAGATCGAAAATCCAAAACGGTAATTTTGTGTGCTGTAAGGGACTTGCAGCCGCATTTGAAATGTCTATGAGAAAAATTGTTACAAATGAGGCCGAATTATTTCCAGCACTGAGAAAAATTCTCTCCAAGTAAGACCCGTGTCAAAATCAAAATTTGATTTTTAATTGGCTATTTTGTCCTTTACTTCCAAACATACTGTAATATTTCAACTTGGCTATTTTGAGGTTGGCTTTCCGTCCTTTGCTTTATAGCCATTCCAAACGCGGCTCAAATTCTCCGAAATGATTCCAATTGAGTTTGATTCTCCTCTAACTATCTCGATCTATTCTTAAATCCACATCACGAAAAATCTGTCTCTCCAGGTTGCTTCATAGCCATTCCAAATGCGACCGAAAACCTCCAAACTGTTCGCATTTGGAATGGCTTCGCGCCTACTTTTCTCAATCTACTCCAAAATTTAAATCACGAGACACCTATCTCTCCAGCTTGCTTCATAGCCATTCCAAACGCGGCTCAAACTCTCCAAAATGATGTCAAATGAGTTTTATTCTCCCCTTTTCTCAATATACTCTCCCATCCACATCACGATAAATTTTTCCCTCCGGCTTGCTTCATAGCCATTTCAAATGCGGCCCGAATTTGGTCGCATTTGGAATGGCTTCTTGCCTACTTTCTCATCCCAAATAAACCAACTATTCAGAACCATGTCCCTTTCGATTCTGATCGGCATGACGAGTATCGCTGCACTTTACATCGCTGTCAACCTATCTTACTTCGTAGTGCTCAGCACGACTCAATTCAGTCAATCTTCGGCTGTCGCGATTGTAAGAACCTTTAAAAGTCATGAAAGAGTCAATCCATTCCAAGGACTTTGCTCGAGAAGCGCTTGGGAGTGCGGCTTTTGTGATGCCAATAATGATAGCCGTACTGTTGATTGGATCCCTAAACAGCACGCTTTTTCAAGCAAGTCGGTTAGTCTTTCTTATGACTTCATTCGGCTTCGGATGAACCAGATGCTTACAAGTGGTCTCTCGAAAAGGCCACCTACCCAGCTGCATTTCTGGACTTTCACCCGTCTCAGAATCACCTCGAGTAGCCCTTTTTGTTCATGTAAGTGTGCTCCAATGACAAACTAAGGATGTTCTTGATATTAAGGTGTCCCTGGCGCTTTTGGTTTCTTTCATGGGTGATATGGATCAATTGATCACCTACGTCTCGTTCGCACAATGGTCACAGCGTTCTTTCACGATGGCTGCGTTGATTTGGGTCCGATTCAGGTAAATTTCAACGAAAAAAGAAGTTTATAGTCTTCGAAGCCATGTTTCGAAATGTTCTTCTTGCGCTCTTGTACCGCTTGAGCGGCGTCGAGAACCCAAGTCGGTGAGACAGGTCCTATCCTGATATCAGTTAAAGTCAGCGGACTGACTCTAGCGACATGTCCGTTTGGGGTTTTTGAAGCTGTGGTTTTCCACCATTAACATTTTTATTTTTAAACCCTTTGGTTTGGGTCCTGAGGGATCCTTAGGGGTGGTATCCCACTACTAACAATTCATAAACCCTTTGGTTTGGGACCTCAGGGATCCTCCGGGATGGTATCCCACTACCAAAACTTCTTAAGCCCTTCGATTTGGGACCTCAGGGGTGGTAACCCACTGCTAAAATTTCTTAGACTCTTTAGTTTGGGACCTTAGGGATCCTCAGATATGGTATCCTACTACCAAAAATGTCTTTAACCCTTTGATTTGTGACTTCAGGGATCCTCAGGGATGGTATCCCAGTACCAAAAATTTCTTAAACTCTTTGGTTTGGGACCTCAGGGACCCTCAGGGATGGTATCCCACTACCAACATTTCTTAATCCCTCTAATTTGGGTCCTCAGGGATCGAAACTGTGACCCTGGCGCACAACCTGTTATGGCAAGCCGCCACTCGAATTAACATTGAAAAACTAAAAAATGTCCTTTTCAGAAACCAGCCACTCCATCCGGAAAGGTTGCAACTGCCGATAATTTTCCCCATAATCTTCCTTATCGTCTGTTCTGGCATGGTATTTAACTTATCAAAATCTTATCAACCTTGATTTTTTTGCAGGTTGTGACAAGTATTATAGAGAACTTGAAGTCTTCACTTATCGGACTGGGTAAGATTTGTGATTTCAAAGTCGGGCGCCAATTCTTCCTCGGGTTATTAAAGGATCATGGAGTTTTTTTTTTTAATTTATCGAGACAACTCATACAAGCTTGAAGTTTTTTTAAAGGCGCGGGGAGGAGCCTAAAACATGCCTGCGCCTTTAAAAACCCCCAATAAGCGTTTATTAATGAACTAAAACAAAATAAATTAACTTCAAGGGGTCCTCACAACGGGAATCACACTCTATTGGGTGTTTGTCTGGGAAAGGGGTCTCCCGAAATTCGAAACCTATAAATCAATAGCTCACGATCTTAATGGTTGGTTTCTTCTCGAGAAACATGTTTATTGACTTTTCTTGGAGATGGAACAACAAAATTCGCGCAAATCGTATTCAACGTGATGCCTGATCGTGGTCTCCATGAGGAACTGGACAATGGTTCAAAAAATGTTTTTTTTAAAGTTTGATCATTCAAAATCGAAGAAATATGATTCTATTAGGCTTGAAGATGAATATCAAAAACTGTTTCCTTAGTAAACTAAGAAAATTTTCTTTTTTTCCCAGAGCGAGGTAATTTTTCATTTAGTTTTTGAAATTTCTGAAAATTGGCCTGGATATTTTACAAGATGCTGGAAGATGATTATGAAAATATAAACTTACAAAATATTTTAACTCTTCCGAAAAGAGTCAAAAAACCATCAAAATGAGTCATTTGAAACTGATTCTTTCGAAAATCGGCAAATTGTGAATTTTAAAAGGCTTTCCAGGGCTCGGCTGGTATATCTAGGAGTATTCTGGCGAATTTCCAGAAAATTCTTTTTAAAACAAGGAAAAAAACCTTCTCATTTTTTTGCCAACCTTTTTTGAGACTTTCAATTAATAACCCACTAATTTTTAAATATTTAGAAAAAAAGCTCGGATTTTTTTCAAAAAAGTTTTTTCAGATCCAGCCGTGTCCAGTGGAAAACAAGAGCTTCTCGAAACGAATAAATGAATAGAAGCTTGTTCGAAAATTCAATAAAATTTATTAAAAAGTTAAGAAGTCGCAAAGCAAATTTTTCAAAAAAATTGGACCTTGTGAAACTTCTTTGTAGGTCCATAAATAATGGTTGTAGAAAATTTAATAAAAAGAATCATTTTTTTCGCTCAATTTAGATGAAGAGTCTGTTTTTAAACTCCGAACATATTCTCAGAGTTTTTGAGAGTTTTTTAAGAACAGCAACTGAAAAAAACAACTACACCGCAAAAAAAAAAGCGAAAAAGAATATTTTTCTCACAGATTCAAAAAGAAAAATAATAGTAATAAATATTCAATTTAAGATATTTTTAATGGATTCCCTTTCTTTTTTTCCAAGTACTTCTCAAAAAACGCGACTAATTCCCTGAAATTGATGCTTCAATGGAAGCCGATCGTGTTTGCTCAGAAAGACGTGACAAGAAAAGCCGTTAATCAGACCCAGCGACCGCCCCAACTTGAATTATTGTCCTTTTACGATTTTTTGTCTCTTTCTTGTATATTTTTATAATCTTGAAAAAAGTAGCGTACCCATTTTTGAGGTTTTGAGCACCTTGCAAAAACTGTGGCCGTAGTTTTCCTGAAAAAAAAAAATTGAACTCAAAAAACTTTAAATACACTTTCAAGAAAAAAATAAAATGGTATAGAATTTTCTACAATTTAAGTATTCAACATAGGATATACAAAAAAACGGCCTCCGATAAGTAGAAAAATCAATTTTGCTTCTATACTGCTTGAAAACCCTTGGTGAGCTTAAAAGCGAAAAATTCTTAAACGATCAAAATTTTTAAAAACGACCTTTTCTCGAGTTTTTAGAAGAATTTTCGTGCATTCAAGCTAGGATTTTCTAACAGACTACTCATTATATGTGTCTTCATCAAAAAAAATAACACGAAACACAAAAAAAAAAACAATTCAAAACTCCTCAGGCACTGGTGCGCGCACGCGCGGGGGTACTGATTCTTTTTTCGCCTTTTCCACTGAAATACGGTTTTGAAATATAATTTTCATATTTTTGTCACACTACCCAGTGCTCCTGCTCACGTTTTAAAGTTGTTCCGAGCACTTTCTAACACATTTATGAAAAACAATTGTCAAGGGAAACTTTGTTATTTCAAATTTTTGGGCGTTCTAATTGTTATAAACTGGTGCAGAGCAATGATAGAAGACGAACAGACATAAAAAATATTAAATTTATAACTTTCTAGTTAGTTAAAAAACCAAAAAATAAAAAAGACACCCCGCGCGTGCGCGCAGCAGGCGCCGCGCACGCGCACTTTTGGCAACAAACACGCGCCGTCAGTGCCTGAGTCTAAAAAAAGCCGAATTCTCAAGGTTTTGCGTAAAGTCTGATGTATTCTGCAATCTCTCTCCCCCTCGTACTTCAACGATACCGTAACTGTCAAAAATCTCTTCAACCCTTCCATCTTCGTTTTCTCAACGATCCAGACTTTGACCAAAGTGCAGACGCTAATCAAACCGAGAGCACCTTTTATCATCACCTTACGCAGCAGGGAAAAGTGGACAAAAATTATGCAGCTAATCTTTTCCTTATCACTTGTAACTATCGTTTAATGCATGTTATCTCCAAACGACACGCGGCTACCAATTTTTTTTTCTTCTTGTGTTTCAATTTCTGGACTAATTTAGGAATTTTTTATTAAACCCAAAATAAACTATTGAAATAAATAATAAAGGTCAAACTTGAAAATGAAAATGTCGTGAAAAGCCGCATTTAGTGATTCGACATGATTAGCTTATCCGAGTTCTTTATGCTCTTGATGGTAATTTTTGATTTTTGAAACTTTTTGATCATGAAACTTGTCCTTTTTAGAAATAGGAACATGACTAATAATTTTTTTTGGAGAAATGTTCCGCTTTGAAAAAACCAATTAGAGAGAGGCGTTTTCTGAAATTTCCTTCTTTTTTTCTTGAATCTTAACTTGTTAATATTTTTGTGCAAAATAGAGAAAGCTTCCAAAAAAAGGGATAGGATTCGAACTTGGATCCTTTTGAGGGTGTTTTTGAAGTCTCGGGCTGCTCTATGAGTTCTGATCCAGTACAGGTCCCAAATTCGTGTATATTCACCTTTTTTCAATTTCAAAAACAACTCCAAGTTGAAATATGTTTGATTTACAGCTGAATAGAACAATTATGGAAACAAATTTTTCATTCAAATTTTGATCTCTTGTTCAAAATATACTCCAATCAAAGTCATCTGAACTTTTTCGTTATCGTTTTATTTAAGCTGGTTGATCTTTATCAATTTTTGATATGGTTCTTACATTTTTGAACAATTTGTGCTCACTGGTGAGGTTAGGGAAACAAGAAAATAGCGAGTAAACATGAGAATCGCCAGAATTTTCTCCAAAACATTGTCTTTTAACTCGGTAACGAAGACCAGACGCGCTACGGACGTTTCTGAGCAATTCTAGGGATCACTTAAGAGTCCTGACACTCCTAAAGTGGCCACTAGAAACACCCCGGTAATCTGCGAAAGTTCGTGGATGGAAAAGTTAGTAGTTGATCATCATGGAAACTTAAAGGGCGTCAAAGACGACAGCATGACCGGCGAGAACGGGGAATCCCGGTCTCAGAAGATGGGCCTGATCGGCGCCATCTCCTACATCATCGGCAACATTGTCGGCTCCGGAATCTTCATCACTCCGACGTCCATCACCAAGGAAGTGAACTCGGTTCGTAAATGTTCAGGCTTTGTTATTTTCTGTTCTTTACAATTTGAAACTCGAAACAAGGCTCAAATTGTCTTGATTCCTGACCTTCTGACCAGAGAATGGTCTCAACTTTCATACACGATTTGAAATAGTTCAGTGTCGCAAAAATGCTTTAGATAATAGTTTTGCTTGGATAAAAATGATTCCAAAGGACAGTTAGACTTCAGATTGAAACTATACTTCGTTTCCTATGCTGATTTCGATTCTGAACCTGAAAGTTTTCAAAGAAAGGTGTAAAAAAAGTTGTGAAGTCTCAATGTTGAAAAATCCACTCTTTTTCACCTCGTCCGCCTAAGATTGAGCTTTTTTTTTGGACGATAGATAGATATGACCCCGGTGATCTCTTAGAATAAAGTTATTGATTGAATTATGATTTTGTCATGTTGGTCATATGCATCCGTTTTTCCAACTTTTGAGCCTTATGACTTCTTTCAAAAAGTTCCTAGAAGTTTTTTTTGAAAGCAGTATAAAAATTACATCTAATGGATCTTATTTCATTGTGAGTTAAGACCGATTCCCGATTTCCTGGCATTAGAAAAATGGCTTCCCTCAGAAATCCAAGTTCAGGTTGGCCTTTCACTAGTAATCTGGCTGATGGCAGCTTTGATCTCCCTGTTGGGTTCATTCTGCTACGTCGAACTCGGAACCTCGATCAGGCTCAGTGGTGGTGATTTCGCCTACTTGTGCTTTATGAAATGGTTCGTTCAATATTTCATTTTTGGAAGTAGATCTCAACTTCCAGGTACCCAGTCGCCTTCGCTTTCATGTCCATCGGCTGTACCATCAACTATCCAGCGACACTGGCCGTACAATCTCAGACTTTTGCTGAATACGTCATGAGGGTTCGTTTTTTACAGTTTTATGTTCGAGCCCGACTCCTGAAAGAAAAAATTCAAGAGAAAATTTGTTATTTTTAGACGTCAAAAACGCAATTTTGTTGCCGTGCATTAAGAGATTCCGCGAAATTCAAAATAGCCGCCAAAAAGCGAAAAATATAACTGAATTTGAATTTTGCCAAAATAAATTTTTAACGAGGCGTGTGCAAGGGCGCCGCAGTGCATGCACACGGCACACGACACTTTACGAAACACATATGAGCCGGGCGGCGTAAAAAAAAAAACGCCGTGATTGAATAATATGCTGTGTTCAAAGTAATTTCCACAAGATGCAAAATTATCTCTGACTCTCCAAAGTTATCTTTTTCGTTCTCTGACGGCTATTTTGCATATTGCTGAATAACTGTGAACACGCCAATAGTTTTAAAAAGGAAATTTTTAACTCATTTAAATTATCACTCAAAGCAAAGGTTACATATAAAAAAACTTTTTTTCCAACTTTTGCTGATTCCATTTCCACATATTCTAATTTACAAACTAAAAATAAAGAAATTCCTGCCTTTATTTTTTTGCGCGTTCCGTGTAAAATTGCGTCGCTGTGCAACTTGGTGTGTATTAACCTCGAAAGATTCAAATTTTCTAATTCAAACTTCTTTTTTTTTGTGTTTTGTATTTCACTTGAGGTTTATTATTTCTTTTTAATGAACCTGAAAAAAACTTTTCAGGGCGCCAACATCACCCTCGATGATGACTCGGCCTTCTGGGCGAAAAAGCTTCTTGGTTTCGCATTGATTTGTGAGTTTATCTCAAAGTTAACGGTATAAAGGCCAATTTTCAGTGCTGTTGATGTTCATGAACTACTTTTCACTGAAAACGTTCGTCCAGCGATTTTCAATTCTCGCCTCCCTGGCCAAAATCGCAGCGACCCTGTTGATCATCGTGACCGGCTTCTACCTTCTCCTCTTCAAGTGTTTGGCTGATTTCCAAGCTTTATTCATACGATTTCATGTTTCAGCTGAATCGGAAAACCTTAAGAAACCATTCAAAGGCTCGGATTTCTCAGCGGGTCCGATAGTTCGTGCACTTTTCGCCGGATTGTTCTCTTACGATGGCTGGGATATTTTGAATTTTGGCGCCGAGGAGATTGAGAATCCGAAAAGGTTTGCTGGCTGAATTTTCAAAAGTCCAGATAGCAAAAAATGATATGTATTTTTCCAGAACCATGCCCCTGTCGATTTTGATCGGAATGTCCGGAATCGCCATCATCTACCTGGCCGTCAACGTCGCCTACTTTGTCGTCCTCCCTTTGGAAGTTTTCAAGGAGTCTTCGGCTGTAGCAATTGTGAGTTTATGTTTTTTATTTTTGAAGACAACGAGTTTTGACCTTAATTTGTCTTTTTTTTAAGGATTTTGCCGATGCTTCACTCGGAAAAGCCGCATTTGTCATGCCAGTTATGGTGGCAATTCTACTCGTCGGCTCTTTGAACAGTACCATGTTCTCGGCTAGCAGGTACACTTCGATTTCGAAAAAAAAAGTCACGCCTATTTTTTCTCCGTAGAGTGTCGTGTATCGTGTGCATACACTGCGCCGCCTTCGCGCAGAAAATTGCGTTCATGTGTAAAAATTTCGATTCGTCTCAAAGACCTCTGGCAATAAGGCGGCCTGCGCCTTTAATATGCCCTGTTATTTACGCTCCCGTTCTCTTGACGTCACGTGGGAACAGTGTATATTTTGGCTCCGCCCACCGTGTTTTTGGTTTCCTTCCTTTAACAAGAATGCCGTGATTTCAGAGTAGGAAAGATAGAAGTTTGAACTCCCGCTAAAAGCTCGTTTCACAGTAAAGTTGCTCTATGGACAAATGTACTCATATCTTGGGTTTCTTTGGAATAAACAGACGCCATGATATAGTCTGAAACATCGTTTTTTTTGCCGGAAATTTAAAAAAGTAAAATAATTTTTTCAGATACTTGCAAGCAGTCTCGCGCCAAGGACACCTTCCTTCCTTCATTTCTGGAATCGCGCCCCATTGCGACTCGCCGCGAGCTGCTCTTTTTGTTCATGTCCGTTGTTTGGAAATAATTTTAATTCCTACTGAGGAGATACTCAGTGGTCCCTATAGGGGCCCTTGAACTTTCCCCTCAAGGGACTACCTTTCCTCCCCTTAAAAGGCCACTAATACTTGCAAAAATGGTCCCTGTAGGGGATATGTTAATCGAATATTTTTTTATATTCCATGAGAAAATTCCATGCGGAAAACCTGACAAATTAGCGTGTAGGAAAAGCGATCAAGTTTTTCTTTTTAATTTTCAGATCTGAAAATAAGTTCAAAGATCCCTTTAGGGACCACTTTAGTTATATGGGGCTTAGGGATCAGAATCTAAACCCCTATAGGGACACTTACCATTTACATTGAAAAATTAACGCTATATCAGAAGATCGAGGAAAAAAAAATGAGCCCTTTAGGGACCCCCTTGACTATTTCACACATGACGTCATCCACGACGATTTGAAACTGTCTGACCTGTCTGCGCTCTCTTTTCTCTCGCCGGAGAGGTTTTAGAAACATGAAAAGAAAGAGAGAGCGCAGAAAGGTCAGACTGCCTCAAAAATAATAGAGTATGGATTTTCTTCTCAGGTACTCGTATCCATGGCCGTTTCATTCATGGGCGATCCGGACGACTTGATTAACTATGTCGCGTTTGCCCAGTGGTCCCAACGTGCCTTCACGATGTCCGCTTTGATTTGGGTCCGATTCCGGTGGGTTTTCCGATTCACTGCGACAAAATAAGGAATTCCAGACTGCTCCCTATAGGAGTTAGGATGGAAAATAGTCCCTATAGGGGCTGAAAAAGATGTCCCTGTAGGGATGAAATTAGCATAGTTCCTAGAGGGGTTTAGGGTCCGACCCCTCAGCCCCATATAGCTCAAGTGGACCCTATAGGGATTAAAAATGTTCAATTGTTGAGTTGCTTCTTGGCTCAGAGTTCATAGAAATTATCGACTAGCGTCCCCTATAGGGGCCAATAACTAAAAACTCTAAAGAGACCACTTTTGAAAGCTTTAGTGGCCTCTAAAGGGGTTGGTAAAGTGGTCCCTAAAAGGACTACTCTAGAGTTCCTAGGGAACATTTTGTCTGAGTGTCTGCGTTCCCTAGAGACGCCAGAGTGGCCCCTAGAGGGGTTAGAGAAATAAAAAGTGCCAGTAGGAGACAAAATAGGGCCACCTAAAGGGCTAAAGTTAAGGGCTTAAGGAAACCCCTTTAGGGTCCTCTCTGCCGTTCTTATCTCTCTCCTTCCTTTTTAGAAGAGAGAACAGGAGAGCGCAGGCAAGTCATACTGCAATTTTCACATAGAATTCGGCAAGTTGAAGTATATTCTGTTCATGTTTTGTTTTTCAAGCTCCGCCCCTAATGATGTGATTAACCAATCAGAGAGCCATTTCGAATGACGTCATTTTACTGAAAATTGAGATTAAGAAAATCCTGTAGCTGAGGAGCCGTGTAACGAGAAAAAATAGCAAAAGAGGTCATAATCGGAAGGGACCACTTGAGGGGACAGCAATTCGTTTTCTTATTCAATCTTTGAAAAAATCATAGTTTTCCTAAATCTTCACTGATTTTTATGGTTACCATACCGTCTGGAAGCTCTTGTAATGACCTTTCGATGTTTTTAAATTTCGCCCTCATTAATTGAAATTTTTCCAGAAACCAGCCGCTTCACCCCGACCGGATAAGACTGCCGATCGTTTTCCCCATTTTGTTCTTTCTCATCTGTACAACTATGGTTTTTTAATCCATTTTTTTGATTCTGAGAAGTCAATTTTCAGGTGGTGATCAGTATTTTATCAGATTTCAGCTCCTCGGCGGTTGGGCTAGGTAAAGTTTCCATTGAAAAAAGGACATTTTGACTTTTTTATAGACGTTGTAACATATTTTCTGATTTTTTTTTCAAAAGGATTCAAAAAATGACTTTTTTTTCGCAGAAAAGTACAAAAATCGCGAGTTTTTATCTATAATTACGAGCCATCAATTTCTTTTTTTCTAGGAATTTTACTCGGTGGCCTGATTATATTCTTTTATTTTTTTGTCTGGGAACGAGCCTTGCCGTCCGTCAAGGCCTACGAGAACATCTCCAATACTATTGATGGTGGGCTCATTTTTCAATTTTTGATTTTTTTTCACAAACTGAAACGCTTTGAAACCGTTTCCTATGATTCAAAACAAGGAATATTCTGAAGAATGTAGTTCAAAATTGCGCCCGACCTTAAGCGACTTTTCGATTGGGAAATCAGACTTTTTAATTGTTCATTCGATGAAGAATGACGTCATTAAAAATTGAAAGTATTCGGAGGGAGGTTATTTTTTCCTTGAGGCTCAACAGTTGCACGTGACCTAAACCGGCTTCTGTCTATGCTGAGAGTTATTATTCGAAAGCGTTCGTATTATGAAGAGTCATGCCGTTCAAGAAAGAAAGATAACTTTCTTTGGGTGGACAAAAGTTGCGCCCGACCTTAGGCAACTTTTCGATTTTAAAATCAGACTTTTCAATTGTCCATTCGATGAAGAATGACGTCATTCAAAACTGAAAGCATTCTGAGAAAGGAAGTTTCTCTCTTGAGGGCCAACAGTTGCGCCCGACCTTGAGCGACTTGTTGTCAATGCTGAGAGGTGCTAGAGAGCGGAAGTAGTCTCTGGTCTTGTGCACGAAAAACCATGACCTCTTTTTTTGTAGTTGTATAAGTCCTTTTTTTCCAGAAGAAACAACGAAATTCATCCAAATAGTGCTCAACGTGATGCCGGAACGGGTCGGCGACGAGGAAATGAAACACGCGATCGGCGATGTCGACACGAATGTCAAGAGCCATAAGGTTGGTCAAATAAACCTTCGTGTTTTAGGATATTTCCAAAAATTGATTTTTCGGAACTGTTTTTTTATTCTCGGCTTGAAACGGGTATCAGCGGTTCATAAGCAAAGCAATTTTGGCGCCAATTTAAAAATAAAGACTAATGGATTTTTATGTAATATTAACGCTGAAAAAAACCTTGTATAAAAAAATATAAAATAGGGACACCAGTCACTTTCTCCATGGAGCGTACTTGATCCAACTTTCAGAAATTATTTTAAATTCAGAAATTATTTTGAATTTCGCGAAAATTAATTTTGAACACGGCGTGTGCGAGAACGCCGCAGTACATGCACACAAAACACTACACCTTACGGGAAAAAAAAATTCATTAAAAATGATTTTTAAGGTATCCCCAAGCGAAATCGATTTGACGTCACCAACTCGAACCACGTTTACCAGGTCATCGTCACCAGCTCCCCCCGGCGACTTTGATACCCACCTCTAGAATTTTAATTTTCCCCGAGTCATTTTTTTTTAATTACACGACTTTTTCTGCTCATTTAATTTCCTTGATTGCCAAATTTACTCCCTACGTGTACATACTCGTGTCCATTGATAGTTATAAAGAAATTTAATTTTTTGCTGTTTTGAAAAGTTTCAGGGGTGAAAAAACCATGAAGGGGCTAGTTTCATTAAAATGTCTAGATCCCTTAAGTGGCCACTCTATTTTTCCCTAGAGTTTTAACTTGGAAACGATCTTTTTGAGATGAAGTTGTTCTAGGTGACCGTTCAAATAATGAAATAAAGTGGTCACTCTAGGTTTTTTAAACGTTTTACTACTTGAGTGATCCCTTGATAAATTCAGCACTTGGAAGAGCTCCCTTCAAAATTGAGTGATCACTTAAAGGACCACTTGAAGAAGTCCCTCTAGAGGCTTCTACAATCATACTTGGAGGAGCGCTAGAGCGAAAGAATATCCTGAAGCGACCACTTAAGGTTTTTTTTGCTTTCAAGTTATTATCTGAGTGATCACTTAAGGGATCTGCTGGAGCGGTCCCTGTAGGGTTTCAAGCAAAAAAATTCAATAATAACTTTTTCTGCGATTTTTCAAACCAAGAAAACCAACTTTTTTATTTAAAATCACTTTTTTCAACTCGAAAATCGCCCCGAAGCCAATGAAAAAAAAAGCAATGACCCCAAAAATGCACGAAAAAAACTAGAAGAGATGACAAAAATCTCGACAAAATCCGATCACAGAGACTGAAAAATAAGGCACAAAGAACAGGAAAAGTGAAACGCGATCGATAGATTATTACAGGAAAGCAGGAAAACCCGTAAAGAAAAAAAAATGAATATTTCAAGTAAATAATTATAGAAGCTAAAAAGTAATAAGAAGATGATTATGCAGGAAGAACACAATATTCAACAGGAAAAAAAGACAAAAAAACTAGAGAGCATGGAAAACGAGTAGAGGGTCAGAGAAGCAGAGGAAACAAGCTGCTCGTGTCTCCAGTTTTCACGATCTCTCTAGCTTTCGTAGGAAAATATTGGAAAAAAGTAATTTTCTAGTGAATTTCAAGGTATGAAAACACCAAAAAGACCTTCTCTACAGAAAATTCGAAGTTTCAAAATTTTGAATCAAAATTCCATAGGAAAGAAGCATCCGAAACCATAAAAAGAAAAAAATCGTTTCAAAATTTAGAGAAGTTCTTTCCGAACAAAAAGGAAAAAAGCCCATTCTACAACCAAAAAGTGAAATCGCGTTGGCAATGTCGAAAATGCTAAGAAAGTCGCTAAAAGGATCCCGTTTTGAGCCTCTTTCAAGCCACTTTTTCGCGGGGCTTTCACAGGGTCAAAAAGAGCGCAAAAAGGCAGCGTAAGGGGACCTTTTTCAGAAACAGTTACTCAGAAGATTGGCATGCCAGCAGGTCCTTAGACAGTTTGTAGAACGTGGAGAGTATCTGGTCTCTCCAAGTTTACCGTGCTCTCTCAACTGATTCTCGGCTAGCTTGGGACGGTAAGGGGCGTGGCCTGTCTGCGCTCTCCATCAACCAGGCACTGACTCTTTTTTATCGTGTCAGGACCCTTTTTCGGTGGCTCAAGCCGGCCGCGAATCAGCTGTAGCAGGTGGAGAGTATCTGGACTCTCCAAGTTTACCGTGCTCTCTCAACTGATTCTCTGCTAGCCTGGGACACAAAGGGGCGTGGCCTGTCTGCGCTCTCCATCATCCACGCACTGACTCTTTTTTATCGTGTCAGGACCCTTTTTCCGTGGCTCAAGCCAGTCGTGAATCAGCTGTAGCACGTGGAGGGTCAAGTCTCTCCAAGTTTAAATTTTCGGGAGTATGAAGACTAGCCTGCCCTCTATCTTCTGAGTAAAAACCTCATAAGGTCCGTAGCATGTCAATCCGACTTTGCCAGTGCATAAAAAAAGTCAAAGATCAGGCGAACCGGACATTTCTCCGGCTGGAAATGTCGTCGACACGCGTCTGATTGTACGTCGCCGAATAGTGATCCAAGGCGCCGAGACGACTTCCGTTCGAAGCTCGACCGTTGGCGGCTCTGCGAAACCAGAAATTCAGAAAGAAAAAGAAGCAAGAAAAAAGCCACTCAAGTGCATCCTTCACAAAAATTCATGAAGCTGAAAGGCCTATAGAAACTCTTCGCGCCAATTTTTTTTCTTGAGAAGAATAATTTCCTGACTTCAAAAACTTGAAGAAAAGAGCAAAACCCACAGAAAAATGGGATTTTTTTTTCTAACGATCTAGAGACTTGAAATTTCCAAATTTTTCAAAGTTAGAGCGAATTCGCTCCATGGATAATCGCAGCTATTTTTAAACTTTAGAGCTGAAGATTTCAAAATCAACGCTCTCTTTCTCGGTCAAGTAAATCGAACATGCCCCGGGCGTTACTGAGAAAATTTCGAGTGTGCTGACGCCACTCAAGTGGCCACTAGGAATGTCGGAAACGTTCGGAAATGCTTCAAAAGTCCTAGGGATAACTTAAGAGTTCTGACGCCGCTAAAGTGGTCACTAGGAATGTCGGAAACGTTCGGAAATGCTTCAAAAGTCCTAGGGATAACTTAAGAGTTCTGACGCCGCTAAAGTGGTCACTAGGAATGTCGGAAACGTTCGGAAATGTTACAAAAACCCTAGTGATAGTTCTGATGCCGCTAAAGTGGCCACTACGAATGTCAGAAGCGTCCAAAAAGCTTTCAATAGCCTCAATTGCACACTTGTTATTCACCACGGACATTTCTGAGCATTCCAGCATTCACTTAAGGGCGGTGACGTAGCTTAAGTGATCTGGTTCGCCTCACCGAGGTCCGATCTTTGAAAAAATTACCCATGGAGCAAAAAAAAAAGTCGAGGTTAAAGTTCACAGGTAGAGGATATCCCGCCAAGAAGCCCAGTTTCAAGGTTAGAAGTCGACAAACAAGAGAAAATTACAAATATATGAGTATCAATGATTTCAAGACGTGTGAGGAGCCTCGTACCGATGCATAATGTCCGCATTTTCGCCCGTGTCCAGGGAAATCAGCGTCGCTTCGGACAAAGTCGCATGGGACCGGGTTATTGGCAGGACGTGCGACTGTTCCTTGTCCATTTGTTTTGCCTTGAAATCCGATCAGTAGAGTGATTAAACGATTGAAATCTCTTGAAAGATTTTTGGGTAGATTGGAAAAAAAAAGAATGAGTGGGACAACCAGGAAATTAATTGTTTTTTTGATACCAAGCAGGATTTTACTCTCGAAAAAAGCTAGAAATATGATAACTAATAGTACCAAAACTGTTTTGACTCTCCAAATACCACAAAAAAATAATAGATTGTCTTGAAAAAAATTTCTTGTTTTTTTCATTGTGCCAACACTGTTTCGACTCTATTCTGCGCCTTTAAAATATTTTTTGTAAGAAATAAAATCATGAAATCGAGTTGAAGATGGAGAACATACAACGCTTCAAAATAACGAAATTAAGTTTTTATCATTTTTTTTTCAGATGTTAATAACTTACCCTATTATAGCAGAACACTCCAAAAACGGCCAGAAGCATTCCAAAAATGTTCGCACCTAAAGTAGAAAGATACAAAATTGATACGCTTCAAAATTCATCCAAAAAATTAGCTCCATGTTGAGTTTCTAAAAAAAAACTAGTTTTTCAGAACTTCCGCTTCAGTTTCATTGTTTCCAACATCAAGTTTTCAGTCTCAAGAAAACTTTTCAAGACAAAATTTTGGAAGAAGCCTCAGCAAAAATTATTCTTTTAATTAGGGAATGGTCTTCATTCGCAGTGGGACTTCTGAAAGAGACTAAGTTTTCTAGATGCAGTTTTTCAGGTTGATTCCAAAGCTGGTCTCAAAAACTGCCTATGAGATCTGTGAAACAAGTAAGGGGCTCTCAAAAGGCGAAAGTTATCGTGACTCTAATTGAGCCATTCACAAAAGACCATTCAATTTTTTTTTCAAAAAGATTCTGGAGCCCAGATAGGATTTTTTAAAGCTCGCTTTTTCGCCTAAGAAAAAACCAATAACCAGTGACGGGGTTGTGAAGAGTGATCAGAGACGATCCGATGACCGTAATCCTCTTGGTGGCGTTGCAGACAGCGTAAGACAGTGCGGTCAGTTCGTGGATAAGGGAGTAGGCGCAGACGTTCTGGAGGAACGACAGGAATCCCGAACAGATCAGGACGAAAATCATCCATAGGTCGGGCGGCATCGACTCGGGACTTTCCGAGAGTTCCTGAACCGCGTTTGCAATTTTTTGGACATGAAGAATAAACCTCTGTGAAAATTGAACAAAAATTAACAAGCCCTATGAAATCTCTGTAATGCTCAAAATCAACGGGTACAGAACAATATAATATTTGATTTTGATGAGTTTTAAACTAAATTTAGCCTATGACGCCAGGATTGCAGACCCAACTATTTTGAGCCTTTTCCTTCGACCGTAGCCGGGTTACGGTAGGCGGGTAGTCACCTGCGTATCTAAGAAACGACAACTTTTTCCTAGGCAAGTTGTATATCAATGTAATTTTGAATTTTGTTGTTCGTTTTGGAATTTTGTGATGGAATTTTGGAAATGATGGAAAATGGAATTTTAGGAATTCATACCACCTTGGTTTACTGTAGAATTTTCCGGGATAAGGTACTTTCTGTGTTCGCATTATTAAATATTTAAATAAGCTAAATATGAAAGTAGAAAAAATTTTAGAAATGAAATTGAAGCTAATAATAAATCGAGTTGCAATTTCCCCCAAAAAAACTACGTTTCAAAAACTGTTTTTAAAAAAAGGGATCAATGTCATTTTTGCTACTCTCCTTGTGAGTTTGCTTTTTAAGAATGCCAACCAAATATTGATATTGAGGACCAAATTTCAATAATTGAACCTTAGGAAAAAAATTTCTTAACAGAAACTTGAAATTTCGAAAAAAATATTAAATACGGGCAAAGTCCACTCAAAGTTTCGCGGACCTTGAAAGGAGAAAAATTATTTTTTTAAGTCCGTAGACAGGTACAAAAAAGTTACTTCTAAGCTGTTTTTCTGAGTTTTTTGAGCGGCTTTTCATTCCTCTTTAATTTTTCAACACATTTTATCTTCTTAAAGAGGTCCTTTCCAATGAAAAATCACAAAAAAGCGTTAAAAAATACTTTTAAAGGCTTTTTTTCAGGTAATTTCGGGCTTCTCCCTTACTTATAACTCATGAACTTGTATAAATAGGTATAGATTATCAAAAAATGTAGACTTATTTTGAGTTTTTTTTTAGGCAATTGCGTGTCAGTTTTTCTAGGGAATTCCGTGTCTTTTTATTTGGCCTAAAAATTTCCGTTATATTGAAGGCGCAGACAGAGATAAATACCGTAAAGGGAAGGGTTCTGTAGCACAAAAGAAAACGAAAACCGTAATAAGCTGGCGCGGAATGAGCTATGTATTTTTGGAAATTCCCCGTGAAGAAAGGCTTGGCCAAACCTTAGACTCCTCTACTCACCCCACTAGCCAAGTTGCCCATGATCGTCAGGGCGTCTCTGCAGAACCAGAAGGGGAAAAAGAACAAGGCGGCCAGTTGGCTGTTCAGCGCCAACAACTGGATCGGATGCATGTCCGACTCTTTCAAGAGCTAAAAAATCCTATATACTTTTGATGCTTTTTTTCAAGAACCTTTTTGACAAGGATGTTGAGGAAAGAGTAGACGAACGTCGAGAACAAAGCGGATATCAGGCCGGAAGCTGAGAAGGAAAGTTCCGTCGCCGAAGCCACAACGACCCCAGCGACAATAGGTAGTAGGGAGACATAAACCTTCAAAAAATCTCAATTTTGAGAGCAAAATATTTTAAAAAACTCTATAAGACTGTCGCTCGCGGAGTAGGAATCGGCTCAGGAATACTGCGAATAACGGCATCGAGGCTTTCACTGAAAGAGAAGACCACTATAGGAGATCATACTAAGGGGTCCCTATATGGTTTTCGAGTTTCCGAATCAGAAAAATAAATTGGAATGTCCCTATAGGGGCCACTTAGGGGTCAGACCTTGAGCACCTATAGGGACCACTTATGCTATACTCCCATAGGGGCTGTTTTCCCTTGGCCCCTCTAGTGACCACTTGGAAATTCCTAAGGAGGGTGAAGACAGGTCAGAAAGTTGTAATGAGATTGAGATTGAGTTCGACTTGAAAAGTCTGATTTCTCTACTCTCTCTCGAGTTTACAGGCTATTTTCACGTTTCCAAGACTTAGGCGGTGAGGGAAAAAAGGGTGCAGACAGGTCAGTCGGGTAAGACAGCTGTAAGTCATGGCAAATGAGGTATACAGTGAGTCAGAGAGACTTGAGAAGTCTGGAGAAGCCTAATTTCTCTTCTCCCTCTGAAATTCACGCGCTATTTTCCCTTCTTTTAGTGAGAGAAAAGAGAGCGCAGACACGTCAGACTGAGAAGAACTCACCGGTGTGAGCATATGAAACAGGAACCTTCCATAAACTGAAATAGGCGCTTCCGACCGCCAGAGCTTTGCCTAAAAACCTTTGTCATTTTTAAGATCTCGTAATAGCTGAACCAATCGCAATGGGGTATAAATATCGACGATTCTGGGCTGGAGACAAGGTGACTTTTTTGATGTGCCAAAACGACATCAGAACACCCGCGCACAAAGGTACGGCCATCAGATTTGACAGGGCCAGTGTCATTGGATAGGAGTAGCGCTTAAAAATTGTTTTTAAGGTTTTTTGAACCTTTAAAGGCTTTTTCTGGGGAAAAACTCTAGTGACCCTTTAAAAGGATCCTCAAAGACTTCTTAGTGGCCAGTATAGTGATTTTAGTGGTCTAGTAGTACAACTAAGGCTTTTAAGGGGCCATTAATTCGACTACTATAGTAGCCGCTTATATATCAAAACCCTAAAGAGGTCACTAATAATTTAACCAGCTATTTTTGACCTGTAGAGATAGCTTTTAGGCTTTATGAAATTTGTAAAGACAGTTTTTGAATCCTTTTTCAAATCCCTGAAAAAAAAATTTATGGAAAAAACAGCCTCGAAAATGTTGAGTACTACATGATTTTTCGCTCTATTGATAACTTTTATAAAAATCTCGTTTTTTCTCTGATTTTCTGCTTGAATCTTGAAAACTACAGTGGCGACCTAAAAAATCAAGGATTTTTGAAAAACAAGGCTTCAAACTAAAAAAGTTTTCTATGGAGCGCACAAGCCTAACATTTTGCGGCTATATTTCCTAGTAATTTTTTTTTCATTTTTGAACTTTTAAAGTTTTTACTTCATTGAAATTTTCACAGTAACGTTAATCTTTTGATAAAATCACACTAGAAAAACTTCAAAAAGCCCTAAAATTACCTGTAAAAAAACAGCTTGTTGGTGATGCTGCTCGCCGAGCTGATAAAAATACCAAACTATACATATTAAAACGACCTGAAATCATCATTTATAACGAAATTTAAATGATAATTAAAATCACCTTAATTTTTAAATCTATGGGACTCCGGTTCAACAGAACTTCCCATTGTTGCAGCTTTCTGTAATTTTTTTGAATAAATTTCTGATTTCGAGCAGAAAAAAACTCACTAATAAGTTAATAAAGTTCAAAAATAATGCTGTTCTCGACATGGCGCGGAAGAAAATCTGAAAAATTTCCATTGGAACATGAGATTTTCTTGCTTCAAACAACAATAGAATGAGAGAAGATGACAAAAAAATTTCCAAAAAAATATTTTTCTCACAATTTTAAGCGAGAAAAAAATTGGAAAAATACAGTGACAATTCGACAAAATTGCAAGAAATTTGAGATTGGCGAAAAAAAAAACATGATTCCTTTTAAAAAAATGTTTTCGAAACTGAATTATTGGAGAAAAATAAATACTTTTTCGATATTTAAAAGGAAAAAGCCTTCCATTTGGATTTTAGATAGAAACTTGAATTTTTTGCAAAATCTGAAATCATGATTCCTTCGAAAAAAACACTAAATGTTGAATGAAACCGAGCAAAAATTATTTCTAATCGATTTTTTTGAAAAAAATTTAAAAAAAGGCTCTATACTCTTTTCAAAAACTCAAACTCCTTGAAAAACGTGAAAAAAAGGGAAAAGAAATGGAAATTCAAAAAATTAGAGAAACGCCTAATTTCATACAAAATATTCAGTGCAAATTTGAAAATAGGAAAGAAAAAAATTAATAGTTTAATTATGTTTCGAAAAAAATTAGGAGACTTTAAATTGTTCAAAGTGTTTTGGAAACGTGAAAAATGGAAGAAAACAATGAAAAAATTCGAAAAAACAGACATTCCCATAGATTATTCAGTTTAAATTTGAAGAGATAGAGAAAAAAAAATCAATATTTTAATTACGGATCTTTACAAAAAAACTTTAAGAGCCTTTTAGACTTTTTCACATTTCTTTGAAAAACGCGCAAAAAAAAACGATAAAAAAAGAGAATAATTGGAAAAACAAAGAAAAAATGGACCTTCCCATGGATCATTTAGTTCAAATTTGAAGACGAGAAAGTTGGGGAGGAAAAAAATCGTAGAGTGCTGGAAAATTTGGCGAGAACAACTTGATGTTATCGTTTCAACGAAGCTTTTTCGTCAAAGATCCTCCTCTTCTCGGGGCGAATATATTCCATCGTGAATTGAAAGGAGGGACCGGTTCTAGGCCTCCAAATTGTTTGGAGGGGCGACAACCGGTAGACAAAAAACAACATGGAGCGGATCAATTTCGAGTAACTTTTGAAGGTTCTTCTTACTTTTTGAAAGTTACTCGGGCAAAGTTGGAATGGTGGATAATGGCCGCTAAAAGGCTCAAAAAAGGCCGCAGAAAGGCAGCAAAAAGGGTCTCTTTTCCGAGCCTTTCGTTGTTTCTGGAATTTTAAAGGCTCAAGAAATGGTGGAAAATAGTGCATAGGGACCGATAAAATGGCGAAAAAAGGAGCCTTTTCCGACTTTGCCTATGAAAGAAAAACATGGAGCGGATCAGTTTCCAGTGATTTTTAAAGGTCGTTTTTTTGTTAAGATATAAGCATTTTGAAATTTCATGCAATCCCATTTTTCGCGATCTTTTTCCTAAAAGGGCTCTGAAAGGCAACTGTTTGAAAACTTGATGCACTAGGATAAACTCTAGTAGACACTTAAGAGGTTCCTCAAGGACCGCTTGGAGAGGACTCTAAAGTGACCCCTGGAACCACCTCGATTTCGCTTCAAAGTGGCTACTATAGTAGTTTTCAGGGCTCTGATAAAACCACTTCGACCTCCAAAGAGACCCCTCAAGTGGCCACTATTCCGACTACTAAAGTAAACACTAAAACGTATAGACCCTAAAGTGGCCATGAACCTTTTTTCGCTTTTGTCAATTTTTTCAAAATCATTTTTAAACTAAAATGATGGAAAAATGCTATAAAACTTCAAAAAAAAAAATTTTTTTTAACTCTACTTTCTACACGAACTATGAACTAAAGAAACTCTATGAACCCTAAAAATGATATAAAATATGAAAAGTGGCCAAATTACACCTTTTTCTTCCAAAAAACAGTTGATCAGAACAATATTGCCGTAGGCAAAACGTCACGATCAACAAAATACAGCACCAAAATAGATATGAGGCCCGAAAATCGGGAGATAAGAGGACCGTGCAGAGAAAAAGCATTAGAAAAAATCCATATTAGCATAAACTTTCGGAAAAAATTCCAATTAGAAGTGGATTTTTTAAGGTTCAGCCAACTTAAAAATTCAAAAAGCTCGCTTTTAACTCCCACAGTTAGAGAGAAAGAAAGCGCAGACGGCTAGACAAAGCCCAAACAGACTAATCAAATGACAGAGTTTTTTTTAAGCTTTAGAAAACTCATCGGCCAACAACCGATATTTCAAAAATCAAGGAAAGACGAACCAGTTGAAAATTCATTTTTTAACCATAAAAAGGGAAAAAATCCAACTAAAATTCGTAAATTCCAACAAAGAAGCGAGCGAAATTCGAAGAATACGACGGAAGAAAATAAAAAGGGAGAAACAATATATTAAAGAAGAAACAAAACAAAGGAAAAAAAAGAAAGGAAGAAGGCACATAAAAGTTCCACAAAAAGAAGGGGGTTTTATGATGATGATGATGATGACAATTTGATGAACCCCTCGAAGAACTGCTGCCCTGTAAACTCTAAATCATGAAGGAAATTCAAATTTAATGAAAAATTAAATTGAAAAGACTTTCTAAAAAAAGCAAATCTGGTCCATTAAATAATCGAAATTGTACGATTTTTGGCTTTTTTTCGAACTTTAGAGGCTATTTTTTTCAAAAATTTTTTTCGATAGAGCGCACTTTTTACATGAAGTTACAATCTTTTTTTCTAATATTTTTCTAAGAAAAAAAGTCAGAAAATTTGGAAATCCTAATCCAGGGAAAAAAAATTTTCATGGAGCGCATTTTCTTAATTCTGAATTTCAGAGGCTATTTTTTCCAAAGTGATATAGAGTGATAGAGCAAACTTTTACACAAAAAAATGAACCTTTTTTTGGATATGCTCTTAAAAAAATTTAGAAAAAGTTGCTCTTTCAAAAATAATTCTCCATGGAGCGCACTTTCTTTCTTCTCCATTTCAGAGGCTATTTCTTCAAAAAAAGAAATCTTGATAGAGCGCACATTCCCTTGAACCATTTTTCGAATACGCTCTCAAAAAAAGGCAGACGTTCTTGAATTTTCCGTTTACGGACTTTTTTCCATGGAGCATATTTTACTTTGGATTTTGAAGGCTATTTTTTTAAAAGTGATATAGAGCGATGAAGCGAACTTTCCACAAAAAAAGAACCTTTTTTTAAATATGTTCTTAAAAAAAATCAGAAAAGTTCCTCTTTCAGAAAGAAATATCCATGGAGCGCACTTTCTTTATTCACAATTTCAGAGGCTATTTTTTCCAAATATATTATCGATAGAGCGCCCATTTCCGGCCTCTCTGAGAAAAAGCCAGAGATTGTTTATTTCTTTGTTTTTTTTACGGATTTTTCGCCTTGGAGCACACTTTCCTTCCAAATTTCGGAGGCTATTTTTTCCCCGAACCAACCTTGCTGTAAAGCTCGTTGCCGGCCAAAAAACGTGTCTCATTCATTTTTGAAACCAACAATCAGACGAGTAAAGCTTTCGCAGACGGTTCCAGGACCACTTTTTTCATCGCTAAAAATGGAAATTCGAAAATAGTTGAAAATCAGGCACATACTATGCCTTATTCCTTGAACGAATTTGCGGTCAGCCATTTGAACTTTTCCAAGTCGCTCGCGATATTGGCATCGTTCCAAACCGCTCGGCAGTAGTGAAACCTGGGATTGAAAAATATTTTCTGCGTTGAAAAAATTTCGGAACGTATTTTAGTGGCTTTTTTCTCGCGGTTAGGTCATAAAGTAACGAAAAAAAAAACGTTGAAAAGGCGCAGAAAATTTTGAAACAGTAATAATAAATTAAAGATTGCTTTCTCAACAAATTAAATTGATTTTTCAGAAAGGATTACTCTGTGAAAATAAAAAAAATTCCCAAAGAATGATTTAAAAACTTTCTCGAAAAATTCTCATTAGAGCGCGACTCCACCATTTTTTTCTGGCTATTTTTTTCACATCGAATAACGCTGATATTTTTCAATTGAAAACTGGAAACTCCACTAAAACTTGATTTTTTTGCTAATTTTTCAAAATTATCATTAGAGCGTACTTGTTTTCATCTTCGGTGGCTATTTTTTCGCATCAAATTTTCCAAACTACAGTTACTTTTCAGGCATCTATCTAATGGAAAAACAGCTCATTTTTCTCTAAAACTGTTTCAAACCATTTCTTTTCATCGAGAGCCGTCGGATCCTTGGCGAAATTGTCCCTGGTCAATTTGATCAACTCGATTCGGAATCGGCGGATGATTTGGTCGAAATCTTCGACAAGTTCCGCTTCCAGGAGCGTTTCATAGTGGTTCAAGTCATTATAGTCTGGAAAATGGAACAGTAATTTTTTTAAGTGAGAAACCATTTTGCTCAGAAAATTCTCATTAGAGCGCATTTTCACCTATTTTTCTGGCTATTATTCCAAATCGAATAACGCTGATTATTGACAGGTTTTCATGTGAAAATAAACTTTCTGAAAACAAAAATTTTGAGGAAATTCTGAAACTTCGTTGGAATCAATCCAAAAGCAACGGCGCTACGACGAGACTATATTTTTCTTTTCGGAAGAGTACTGTATGTCGAAGTTCCGAGTTGTTGCCACCGTGTGTTTGCACTTTCTTGCGTAACGTATCCTTTTTTCATTTAACTTTATCAAAATGCATTATAACAAAAGGAAACACTTGAATCACATAAATTATTTTGTTTTTTGAGCTAAAAGTTGAAAAGCTCGAAAACGTCCCGCAATAAAGGTGCAAACACACATTGTGAACAACTCAAAATGCGGGCTTTCACATACAGTAATCTCCGGAAATAGAAAACTCGCTATTGTCGTAGCACCAGACAAAAAGAAACAACGTTTTTTTCTAACAAAAAAATTTTTTTCAAATTTTTCGCGCTAAAAAGATATTTTTTTCAGAAAATTTTTTTGACATTTCTTTGAAAAAAACGGGTTAAATTTTTTTAAAGGATTTTTTTCAACGTTGCTATAGCTTCACTGTGGTTTAAAAAAATCTTCAAATTCTGGATTTTTTCAAAAAAATAACCGTTTCCTGATGAAAACCCTAACGAGACAAGGGTTCAAAAAGTATTATTTCTTCAATTTTTCTTCAAAAAAACTAACG
Source organism: Caenorhabditis auriculariae (assembly GCA_904845305.1). NCBI lineage: Eukaryota > Metazoa > Nematoda > Chromadorea > Rhabditida > Rhabditidae > Caenorhabditis > Caenorhabditis auriculariae. Next base: position 106,566 of record CAJGYM010000095.1, read on the forward strand.
ATTCTCCTTCCTGGGCTTGATTTCAGGCAGTGGGATCAGCATCATTTCATCCTTATCAGGTAATCTCAGCCTGAAAATAATAATTTTTTCTTTTTTTCAGGAAGAAAAGTACCATTTCGAATCCCTAAACATGGCTCTCAGAAGCCGAATTCGTTCGACCTTGATCGAAGGCGTAAAATCGACGGATCTCGCTTTTGTGTGTATGAAAACTGCAAAAAAACTCTCAGAATAACTTCAAAAAAATGAAAAAAATTTGTACCCAAATTAGTCTTCCGATCTAAGTTCAAAGCTGGGCTGTATTTGGGCAAATGGGGTCGGAAAAGTTCGGCCATGCGGATGGTCTATAAATCTCAACTTTAACTACAAAGAAGGCACAAATAAATATTGCATTTTTAGAAATAAAAGAAAATAAATTGAACCTTGATCAAATTCATGTCCATATACCAATCCGAGCAGACTAGAACCGTATGGCTGATATGGAAAATGAAGGACAATAGTTTGAGCATCTGAAAATTATATCCTAGTGTCTCGGAATGAAGTTGAAAAGCAAAACTTCAAGAGAAAAGATGAAAAATTTGAAAGTTCACTGAAAATTTGTTAAACCTTTCTTAAGAACAGACCCTTTTCAAATGAAAAAATTATTCCAAACTATTTTTGATGAAGGATTTTGACCATTTAAAAACATTTTTCAAGTGTTTCGAAATGAAATAAACAAATAATATCGAGTTAAAAAAATGAAAAAGATTGGGGATTTCTTCGAAACTCGGTTAAAAGGCTCCTAATTTCAAAAAAACTTTTTTTCTTTTTTTGATTTTTCGATTGAAATTGAAAAAAAGGACAAAAAGTTTGATGATTTTTAAAATTATATTCAAGATTTTAAAGATGAAATTTTTGAAAAAAATCAAGGGAAAACAGAGAGTTTGAGAAATCTTCTGAAACTTGGTTGGAAAGTCATTTTGAAAAACATTTCCGAAATTTGGCTGACATGTAAAATGAAGAAAAAAATAGTTTGAGCATCCAAAAATTACTTAAAAAGTGTTTTTGAAACCAATATAAAGAAAAAAACATATCAAGCTAAAAATTTTTTTAGAATTACTCTGGACTTAGTTAAAATGTCCTAGAGAGAGAGAGAGAAAGAGAAATTATTTATTTCAAAAAAACCATTTTTTTTTTTCGATTTTCAACTGAAATGGAGCATAACAGACAATATTTTTTTAGCATTCTAATTTATTTCCGAGTTTTTCAAAATTAGATTTGAAAGAAAAAAAAAATCAGAAAGTTCGAGAATTTCTTTGAAACTGGTTTAAAAAGTTCTTTAAAGCATCCTCTATTTGAACCAACCATTTTTTTCTATTTTTCCGTCAAATTTGAAATTACAATTTCTCACCTCGGCATTCGCGCGAAAATCGTTGGGATTCGAGTTTCTTGTCATTTCTTCCAAAACGGTATAACTATTGATTGCCTAGAAGTTACAATAAAAAATATTTTCAAATTTCGATTTTTCGACAAGAAAACCTGACAATCGATCAAAATCTGATGGGTTTTTCGTGACGTAGGCGTCGATTTTAACCGTTTGATGACGGGAAAATTCGTTGGCGTCACGAGAAACTGGACGGAAAATGTATTCTCTGAAGAACAAAGGATTTTTTTGAAAAAAATGTTGAAAAACCTATACATATCCTGGGAGTTATTTCCACCCAACATGCTCAAAAGTGTCGATTTTCCGACACCTTGGACGCCGATCGCGGCGATTACAACGTAATTTACCGATGAAGAAAGGTACTCCTAAATTTTGAAGCTTACTGTGAGGATAAAGTCAAATTTCGAAGAAGAATAGATTTTTAAGGAAAAGAATATCTTGTCCATCATTCTAATCCATCACAAAACCAACCGAAAGAGCTTCAGAGATATCGGAAAAGTCGGAAATGAGCTTGATGCCGTCGGACATCGTCGGCGGCTGCGTGAAACTCGCCGAATCGTTCAGAATCGGTGACAAAAGTTCAGGCGGCGGTTTTTCCGCCCTTCCATTCTGTCGGCCTTGATTGAATATGTTCGTCAGAGCGCTTGGTAAAATTGTCGGCTTGAACGGCTTCATTACTGAAATCAAAACCAATTGATGATTGAATAAAAATCAAATAACTTGTTGGTTTTTCTTCGGTCAAGTTCCCTGCCTGATCATCTTTCTTATTAGCTGGCCTGGCGAGCACTTGCACGTTGCATGGAACTGTTTCGGGCGCTGGGGGCCTCTCATTTTTCTTTCTCACTTGCTGAAAACGCGAATTTTTACACTTTAATTCATTTTAGATAAAATATACCTTGCCTTCACGTCTCACAGTAAATGGCGATGTGACGGAGGTTGAAGAGGTTCCGAAGAAGCTTTTTGATGCTCCCCGGGCTCGACGACTTTCCATTCACAAAAGCTGAAAAGAAATGAGTGGAAATATTATACGTGAAAAATAAAGTTCAACAACAAAAATTTCGGACGGAAAGAAAGCCTTTTCTTTATTAAACGCCTCTATTTGCGTTTGTTTTTGGAAGTGATGAACTAAAAAAACATCGAACAGAGAAAAAGTGTCAGAAAATAAAAAAATATAAAAAAATTCATGCACCTATGACAAAAAAACTGCGTGCACACATTGCAACGCCGTTTACAGCAAATTTTTTTCAAAAATATTTTTTTCGTTTTTTTACAATATTCTTTTTTTATTTCGTTAGCGCTTTGAAATCATTTGCTAATCTAAAAAAATAAACGAACATTTCTTCAAAAAAATTTCAGTTGTGGTATAGATATTTTCCGTTTTCTTCTCTTTTTCAAAGTTTTTTTGTGAAATGTGAAAAATAATTGCGAAATTACAGCGAATGACTGAAGCGACGAATATATCATCGAATCAGTTTTCCACAAACGCAACTCCAGTCGATCAAGCAGAAAATACGGACGCTTCGACCTCCTCCAGCTACTTGAACAGAGTTGCCAAGGTTAATCCTTCGTGTTTTTCACTCAATTTTGTTGTTTTGCAGAGTTTATCCGATGAAGATGTTAGGAAGTTTTTTGAAATTGATTCGACGGTGGCTTGGATCCTAAAGAACAATTTTCAAAGGGTTGCGCTTCAATTTCCGGACCCGTTGTTGTACAGTTGCGTGAAGATAACGCGGTTGTTGGAGGCCGAGGCGAAGTGCAAAACTTTTGTCCTGGCGGATACGTCTTACCGAAGGTAGAAGGCTTCATTTTAAGTGAGAAAGAGATTTTAAGTTGTTGCGTGGACGAAGTGGCGGCGGCGCATTCGAGTTGCGACGCTATTGTCCACTACGGCGACGCCTGCCTCAGTACCCCGACGAATAATGTCCCAGTCAAGTTAAGATATACTATTGTTGCGATTTTTCAAAGAAGGAACTTTAGATACGTCCTCTGTCACCTTCCTATTGATTCCGCCGAGTTTGAGACGAAACTGGAACAAAATTTGGGGAAAACTATCGATTCTGATTTTATCCTCCTTCTGGTCGATTCAATATACTCTCACGCGACTAAGGAGCTTATCAGAATATTATCAAAGTTACTGCCCGATAAACCGATCGAATGCGCAGAAGTTGTAGATTTGGACGACTTCTCAGCAACATCTCAGACCAAAGAAGACGTACGTCTCTTAGAAAAACCGCCTGAAACAGAATTTTTGAAGGTTTACCTCGGTAGGCGGTTACCGGCCGACTTCAAGACGTCTTCTGAAGTTGGCGTCGTTTTCGTCGGGGCCATCGAATCGCCATTTTTGCCGCTTTGGCTGATGTCATATCCTCAATGCAGTTCAGTCGTGCATTTTGACCCCTCTACTAATGAAATTCGCCATGAAGTGTTCGTTTTTTTTTTGTCTTTGAGTAGTTAAGGATTGAAAAAAGCTGAGTTTTTGATAGTATCACTTCTTGGATTTGAAAATCTGTATGAAATTGATATTTTTTCATTTCCTAGTGTTCATAGTGTGTACAAAAAGCTTTCCTGCGCTTTCGAAGAGCGTAAATTCTCTTAGGAACGCCATAGTGGCACCTATAGGGGCAACCTTAGGTCCACTCTAGTGACAATTTTACCAACGCTATAGACCCTACTAAAGCTTGCAAAAGTGGTCCCTAAAGGGGTTTAAGTTAGTGACCCCTATTGGAGACATGCTAGTCGATAATTGTTATGAACTCTGTGCGAAGAAGCGTTTCCATGGGAGAAACTGAAATTTTCGTTTTTGAATGAAAATGAAAAATTTCTATATGGACTACTTGAGCTTTGGGTGCTAATTGATCAGACCGTAAACCCCTATAAGCACCACTTTTTGAAAAAAAAAAAAAGAAAAAAAAACTTTAAAAAAATTTCAAATTTCAATAGTAGAAACCCTGTATAATAATGTATTGTGTATGGTTTTCTAGTATTGAAAGTTTGTTCAAAAAAATTTCCTGTTTTTGAAAGTGAAGAAATCTTCAAGGCCTGGAAAGACTTTGAAAAAAACTTCTCCGTTCAGAGACTTTTTGGAAAAAAATTTTCGTTTTAAAAACTTCTAAAAGGATTGTTTGAACAAATTCTCTTATTAACGAACTCCGTTATTCTTCAAAAAAATCGTCTCTTTTTAATATTTCGCTGAACTTTTTCAAAGTTTAGTTTAATCACAACTTCCGAATTTAACCTTCTCCTGAACAAAAAACATCAACTTTTCGGTGAAAAATCGCTTAAAAATGGCATTTTGGGATGGTTCTTTTCCTTTTCCAGAGCAAAATCCACCCGACAACTACGAAAACGGCTATTTTTGGTTGAGAAATTGAAAGATGCCAACACAGTCGGTCTTATCATTGGAAGCATGGGCGTTCATGGCCACAGGTTTTTCTTCTGGAAAAAAATAATAATCTTACTAAACATTTTCAGAGAAGCGGTCCAGCGAATGCGGAACCTGTGCAAGGCGGCCGGCAAGAAAATCTACGTTATTTCAGTTGGAAAAGTTAATTTTTATTCCATTATTGTCAAATAAGGAATGAAATTGAAGGTGAATGTAGCGAAATTGTCGAATTTCGCCTCAGACATCGACGTTTTCGTGTTGATTTCTTGTCCCTTCGGGGTGATTTTGGATTCTTCCGAGTTCTACAAGCCGGTTTTATCATTTTTTGAAGCCGAGGTGCTGGGAAATATCTATTTTTTATTTTTAATCGAGTTTAGATGGCCCTGAATCCATCAAAAGCCTGGGCGGCTCATGGCGATTGGACGGCTGATTTTGGGGCTTTTCTGGCAGGTGAGAATAAATTTATTTTTCAGGGGAATTTTCAAGAACCTCCTAGTTTCATTTTTTGAACAAGAAAAAAAAATTAGAAAGGTATTTTTATTTTTTTTCCGTGAAAACTTAGTTAATTTTTTACCTCTTTCTGATCAATTGAGAAATCTTTTCAAAAAGACATTTTTGAAATTTTCCATACTTTTCTCAGGAATTTTAGTGTGATCCCTACAAGATTAGGGTGAAAAACAGTCCCTATAGGGGACGAAAAAGTGGTCCCTATAGGGTTAAATCAAGGTGGTCCTTGTAGGGGATTTAGGGTCTGATCCCTTAGCCCATAAAGCTTAATTGGTCCCTATAGGGGTCTCTCAATTTTATTCAAAAAGCGCTTTTTCATTAGTTTTTCGTATGGAAATGCTTCATAACAATTATCGAACAGAATTTCCCCTACTAGGTCTACTAAATAAAACCCCTATAGGGACCATTTGCAAGCTTTAGTGAACCCTGTAGGGATCGGTAAAGTAGAGGGACCCTAAGGTAGCCCCTATAGGGAACACTCTGGAGTTTTTAAGTTAATAAGTTTTAAAATTTTCTCGTGCTGTTTCTGTTGCATATAAGCTTTACTAATCGAGATGGTCATTTAAAAAAAACAACTTTTGATTATTCTGCAATTTCATACAAAATGCTGAGTAGCTACCATTTCAAGAGAAAATATTCGAAAAAAAAAATCGCAGACGAAATCGGCGCGACAAAAATTGACGACGACGACCACGGCGACGTGAGCTTAATATCGGGTCGCGTGAGAACGGCGAATCCTGCGAAAAACGTCGCCGAGGCCAGTTCCAGCGACGCCAACGGCGCTGTGTCGCTCTACACTGCCGGTGCGACGCGACTTGTTCATTCGCGACCGCTTTTTTGTTCCAGGCGACTACTTCGCTCAGCGAAGCTGGAAGGGATTGGACGACACGATTCGCGTCGGCGACGACACGACTGTTAGGCAAGGTCGCAGCGGAATCGCGCAGAGTTATCAGGGAAAATGAAGGGGTAAAAAAAAGAAATATCTATCTAGTCATTGTTTTTTAGCATGAAATCGGTGCCTTTTCTTCATTCTCTGAAATTTTGTTATTCTGAATTGACAGCAGCTTGCTAGGGGTTTTAAAGGAGCATAGGGAAATTTATAAAGGTCTCAAGACGAAAAGTCGCTCTTATGGCTTTCTGGGTCTCTAAATTACTTAAAAATTGCTTCTACTTTTTCCCAGAAGTTCCGAAAGACCGATAATAACTTCAAAAACAAATTTTCTCTTCGAGACCTTTTTGAAAAAAGTTCATGCGCCTTTAAAAATTCTCAGAAATCCTTTTTGAATCAACCTTTTTTTTTGCCTTTTTCCAAGGCTCTTTAGTTTTTTGCGAATTCTTGTTGTGTCACATTGTTAAGTTGTTACAGATCGGCTTGCTAGAGTTTTTAGAGGAGCATAGGCGAACTGATAAAGGTCTCATGACGAAAATCCACCCTCATGGATTTCTGCGTCTTCATATAACTTAAAAATTGCTTCTACCTTCTCCCATAAGTTCCAAAAGACCGATAAGAACTTCAAAAACAACTTTTCTCTTCAAGACCTTCTTGTAAAAAAGTTCTTGCGTCTTTAAAAATTCTCAGAAATCCTTTTGAATCAACCCTTTTTTTTTGCCTTTTTCCAAGGCTCTTTAGTTTTTTGCTAATTCTTGTTGAGTCACATTGTTAAGTTGTTACAACTCGGCTTGCTTGAGTTTTTAAAGGTGCATAGGGGGTTTTTTTAAAGGTCTCAAGACGAAAAGCTGCTCTCATGGCTTCCTGCGCGTTTAAATTGCTAAGGAACTGGTTTCACTTTATTTAAAAGCCCAGAAGTTTTCAAAGAATCAAAAAACAATTTTTCTCTTTGAGACCTTATTGAAAAAGGCACCCAGTTTTACGGACGAGGTCGCAGCGAGAGAAACGCTATATCGCGGGGGAGCCGCGAGCTATATCGCTCGCCTCTCGGCGCAAGGTCGCTCACATCTCGCTGCTATGTCGCTCTTTCAAAAAAATTTTTTAGCTCGATTGGGCTTTTTTTCTTTCTTGATTTGCTTTCTATGCTTCATACTTTTTATTGGGTTGCAAAATGATAACATATCGGTCTTTATCAACCTTCTTTACTTTTTTTATTTAATATAAACAATATATTTAAATGAAAAACTTGAGAGCATTAAAGAAATTTCCAAATAATTGATGATACATTTTTCGAATTCGAAGTAAACTGAAAGTATGTACAAATCTGAAGAAGAAAAAATTGAATTGAGGCGAAAGAGTGAAGCTTCAAGTAAGAATAAAAAAGGACAATATGAGGAAAAACATGTGTATTGTTTATTTTTTTCATAGGAAAAAAATGTGACTAGGAAAAAGAGTAGTTTCAATAAAAAAACAGAAAAAGTAAAACCGATTGTAAGCTCGTAGATGATCTTTAAAAGTTCAAATTAGATAAAGGAGGGAGGCTCGAAATGAAAAATGAAAGAAGTTTTGAAAAAGAAAAATTAAGTTAAACAATCAGATTGACCCTAAGTTCCCTTTAAAATGTTACTGTAAGCTTTGACTCGATAGTTTTTCGGCATATCCTTCATTTGCTGCGTCAAGAACTTTTCTAAATGATAAAAACCGGTAAAAAAAGAGAAATACTGAAAAAAAGTCCAACCTTGAATAAGAGAATAACTCACAGGAGCGACTGTATCAAGACAGCAGTTCGTGCTTTCTCGAAATCATGCCTCATTTCTTCTTTTCCTTACCCATCGACGCCAAAGTGCTAATCATATCTTCAAGCAAAAATGGATATACTGTTTCAAAAATAGTTTACCAAGAATCTTATTGATTGTATCCAAAAGCAAAGTTTCGGTGCCATCTCCCACGGATCTTTCTTGACTTTTATTGATCGAAAAAAAAATGTTAGATGTTTTTGAAGTACTAATAACCTGAAATTATTGGTTAAAACATGAAAAAAAAATGCGAAAAAAGGACTTTCAAATTCAAGAAAGGTGTGCAGTGCCGTCAAAATATATACAAAAACGCTTTTTTTAAATCACAACTTTCTTTAATGGGATTTCACCCTTTTGAAACTCTCTGGAAATATGATGACTGTTGATTGTAACACCGTGGTGAAAACTTAGAAACACAGCTGAAAAAGTTTCAGAAAGATTGAGCTCTATACGAGGAAGTTGTGAGCGAAAAATATTTTTCCTCTTCTGACGGTACTGTATGAGCGTTACATTAGTTGTAAAATTAACATTTTAGAAATATTAAGTGAAAAAAAATAGACATAAAAAAATCAGAGAGAATATAACACACGAAAAAAATAAAACAATTCAAGTAAAATTTTGATGGCACGTAAATAGTGACCAATCGATAATCCGCGACCTCGCGCCGATATCGCGCCGGGAGTTTGCTAGAGCTGAGCGAGATGGCAGCGAGATATGTCGCTGCTATGTCGCGCCACTCTCGCTGCGATATAGTCCACGAAACTGGGTGGGTTCATGCGCCTTTAAAAATTCTCTGAAAGTCCTTTTGAATAAATCCTTTTTTCGCCCTTTTTCAAGGCTCTCAGTTTTTTTTTTGCGATTTCTTGTTGAGTCACATTGTTGAGTTGTTCTTGTTACCTATAAAGATATAATTTTTACAAATTAGAAAAATTAACACAAGTTTTTTATTGCATTTCAGTTGGATTGCCTCATAATTTACAACAATGACATCATGTATGAACAGACAATTTGCGTGTGACCGGTTATATGGTGGGGAATTGAGCGAAAATATAGTCTTTGGAAGTTTCGAAAATAAAAAAAAGCCGATTTTTCTACGGCGAATCAAAGTAGCGATTCCGGTGGCTGTATCGCACGCGATGTCGTCGGTAGGGTCGTTCTGGCTCTTCTTCGACTTTGGGCTCTTCGTAATGCTGAGATTTCGGAGCATCACCTTCGTAGTTGTGCTCAGGGGCTGGAGCTTGGCTTGGGTAGTCTTGTTCTGGTTTCGGAGCTTGACTAGCGTAGCCATGGTCGGGGGCTGGAGCTTGACCTTCATAGCCATGCTCTTTGGTGGAAGCTTGACCCTCGTAGCCATGCTCCTTAGTGGAAGCTTGACCTTCATAGCCATGCTCCTTAGTGGGAGCTCGACTGTCATAGCCGTGCTCTTTAGTTGGAGCCTGACCGTCGTAGCCGTGCTCCTTAGTAGAAACTTGACTCTCGTAGCCATGCTCCTTCTGGACCGATGTCAGACTTCCATTGTCATGCTCCTTAGTTGGAGTTTCACTGTCGTAGCCATGCTCCTTTTTGGTCGAAGTCCTATCTTCGTAGCCGTGGTCCGTCGTCGTAGTCTGACCTTGATAGCCGTCCTTATTCGAAGTTGAGCTCTCATATCCGTGCTCTTTGGTCGATCCTTTCTGTTCCTTCTCAGACTCCTTCTTCGGAGCTTCCGCTTCATATCCGGATAAATGCTCGTAGCCACGGCTCTCAGGTTTTCCACGATTCACTGAAATTTTAAGAATTCACTGTGTAATAGTTAGAGCTTTGTACTTCTGGATCACCACAAGATGTTATGAAAAAAAAAGCCAAGATTTTTAAAAACGGTTTTTTGAGTTTTTTGAGATTAGGCTCGTCAAGTAAAGCATCGATTGAAAGCATACAATTCTAAACTTTAGATTATAATCGGAAAATCCACACAAACCTTTCGAAAGATCGTGCAGAGTCTGCTGACGGCTTGGTTCCTTGGCAAGTTCTTGCCGCCGGTGATGTGCCTCCCACTCTCTCTGCTGGAACGTCTTCTTTGGTTGCTCATCGTAAGTTAGAACTGCATGAGTCGCCGTAGTAGCTTCAAGCGTATCTTGAGGCGCGATCGAAGAGCTTTCGTAGGCGTCCTGGTGATGCTCATCTTCGTAAGGTCGTCCTCGCTCCTCACTTCCATACTGCTTCCGCTCCTCAGTCTTCTGTTCAGTGCCCTTGTATGGATCTTCGACGTGGCTAGTGCGACTGGGACAAGGACAGTAGGCGGCGTCGCCACCGGGATCGCCGACTTTACCCGGTTCGCCTGGCATTCCGTCGAATCCAGGCTCTCCGAACCTTCCTGGCGGTCCTTCGTAACCCGGCTCACCGGGTGAACCTGGCGCGCCGTCATCTCCAGGTGTACCTGGAACTCCTGGCTGTCCGACGAGTCCGGGAGGTCCTGGCGGCCCTGGATTCGACTTGAAAGATCTTCCAGATCGACCTGGCATTCCTGGAGTTCCTGGAGAGCCTGGTCTTCCTGGGAGTCCATCAAAGCCGGGCTCGCCGTCTTTTCCAGGTTCACCGTCAACGCCATTCTGTCCGGGAACGCCTTCTTCTCCGTCCGGTCCAGGCATCCCTGGATCTCCATCAGGTCCCTGTTTTCCTGGCTCTCCGGCAGGACACTTGATGCAGGCGACTTCCGTGTTATATCCCATGGCAGCACCCAAAGCCATTCCGCTCATTCCGTTCGGTCCGTTCGCACCGTTGCTTCCCGGCTTTCCTGGAGTTCCAGGACGGCCTCGTGGACCTGGAGGACCAGGCGGACAGGTGTTTGGCTGCTGACTGCACTTTCCGCATTGGTTCTTCGGCGTCTGAGGTTGTGGTTTCCGTGGAGGTTGAGTCGACGTCTTTGATGGAGAGTTCGTGGCGAAATCTCCATTCGTTGGTTCTTCCCTATCACTGTTGTACATGAACTCTCGCTCTCGTTCGTGATGGTCGCGAGGCGGACCGTCAGGCTTCGGCTTTCGGAAGCCTTGGATAGTTCTGGGCACTCCTGGACGTTGAGGTCGAAGAGCTGGCGGTCGTGCTCCCTCGTAACGGTCTTCATCGTCGTATTGACTGGTTTCACCTCCGCCGTTGTAGTCATCGCTGGACCTTCGGAAGATTCGGACGCTATCTTCTGGCTTGCTGAAGCGAAGCTCTCCTGGCGTCGCGTCGATCATCATGTACTCCCAAGCGTTGTTGGCAATTTCCTAAAAATGCTTCTATTAATTTTATTCTTTCTATACAATTTTTATTTTTGTTTGGTCAAAAAAATTGGAAAACAAATTTAGAGCATGTGGTTTTTATGTCACGGTGCGCGCACCAAATATTTTTAATTTACGCGAATTTATCGATATCATTTGTTTTCATTTTGTTCACTCTTTCTTGTATTTCTCGCTTTCACTCCAGTTTATTTGATTGAAGTGGAAATATTGAAGCTTGCGTAATTTATTTTTTTGGTAAATTGATCAAAAAAATTATATACTAATGACTACAAAGAAAACTCTAGTTTACCGTTTTTCTTGATTTTCTTAATTTTCAAAAATTAAAATGCGAGACTTTCAGACTCTGCGAAAAAAGTAAACGAAAGGGGTCATTAAAGTGATGGAAAGTTTCGAAGATCTTCAATGTCTGTTTTGGTATATTTTTTTTCTTTCCGTTTTATTTTTATGTTGCTCAAGTTTCGTAAGACTGGGAAAAAATTGGATTTTTCAATTTTAAATGGCCAACAGTACAAAAATTTCAAAATTGAAAATTCGTAAAGTCGCTCACTCTACAAAGCTAATTGTGAAGGAAAGCAAGAATTTGAAAAATCCAATCAGGAATATTTTTTTATTTATTATTTCATCAGGTAGGTATCAAAATGCTACGCTATTGAAAAAAATATTAAAATACAAAAGTCGAAATTTTGATTTTTGATTGATTGAAGAAACTAATTTTTGAAATGAAGAGGCAATAAATACATCAGTTTTTGAAGTACTCTAAAGTCTAAGTATTGAAAAAAGTTTTCGATAAATTTCCTTGACACTAATGTTCTATGACGAAATGATGAGGCTGTAGAAGAACTCACGCGGAACTCGACGAGCTCTTCGGTGGCATTCTGATAGAAGGTGGTGATGTCATAGAGAAGGTAGCTGGTGGTGACGGCGGCCACCGTGATGAGGACGGCACAGGCGACGGAGGCGGCGCCGGCCAGCCACGTGGCCTTGCTCATCTGCAAGGATCCCAGTGGTCGTCACGGCCGCCCTTTTATATCTACACTTTCGAGCTTCTTGCGGAACACTAACGAATCGACATTAGCTAACGAGTCGTTTAACGGCCCCTCTTTTCCAACAATTCCGAATGCCGCGAGATCTTACTGCCGTGTAAGCCAGTTCTCTTGCGGTCGTTTATGATTTGCCCCCCGTGCATTTCGACGTGTTACGGCAGTTTCTACCTTCAGCGTCTTTTCGTGTTTTCAACTTGGTTTCGGACTTTGAATTATGTTAAGAACTTAAGAAATAACCGACGAGGAAGGTCATGTTAATGTGAAGATTAGAGCCCCCCGCCCCTTCACAAGAAGTTCAAGTTCATTCAAGTTTGCGTTTGGAAATTTTTCAAAACTCGGCCAGAACACTCTTGGATGTACGGTACATCATGTACCAGAAGAATAATCTAGGAGTCTCAACCTGTACAACTTCCTAGTTTTCGAGAAATAACGGCTCAAAGTCCTAAAATAGCCTTTTTAACGACATCTAGGGAGGTGTCCTTTCCCAAAAACTAGGAAATCGTGCAGGTTGGGACTTTCACGATCTTTTTCTGGTTCATCCAAGGGTGTTCTGGCCAAGTTTCAAGAAACTTCCAACCGCAAAGGTCGGTGACCTCTTTGTGGGTTTCAATCTTCCCACCAAAATGACCTTCCTCGTCAGTTATTCTCAAGTTTTACAAGTTTTCATTTTGAATGTTTTTTTTGACAAGATCAAGCCTAAAATCAATAATCCTCAGGTTTGAAAAATCCTAAATTCAAGGCAAAAAGTTTGCAAAGAAAGCGACCATGAGTAATCTTTCTTCAGATTTTTTTAATATTATTTTGGTCAAGTTTATAGGATTTTTCAAGTTTCTTTACTTGAAATCAATTTAAGATGCTTTTTATTGACAAAATTGAAAAAAGAAAACTTTTCGAGAAAGTTTAACTCAGCATTTGAACAGAAATTCGTTTCTCAGCGTTCCTTATTTTTCTTTCAATCGGGCAAAGTCAAGTTTAAAAAAATCAGATAATAATTTTTTTAAAGGTTATTTTTTTATAGGATTTTTTTCAAGGTTTGTCACGAAAATCAAATTTTTTTCTGGATTAAATTTATTAATTATAGCCTGAGACCGCTCCCGACTTCAAAGTTCAGTTTTACTAAGAAAAAAATAGAATTATAATTTTTCTAGATTTTCTTGTGTCTTTTAAATCCCGCTTTTCGAAAAGTTGATTCTCATTGAGATCCAGTTTTGAAGATCGAAATTTTTCCCACCGGTTTGAATACGTTTTGGTGCTGATTTTTTATTGGTTCAGCGAATTCTACTACGGAAAATAAATGCCATAGACAAATTCTGAACGCTAAGAATCAATTAAGAACAAGAAAAATTTATTTTTAAAAATCGGAAAAGGATGGAAAGAATGATTTAATTAGAACTGTAAAATTATATTTTACTCTTGTTTTTCAAAAAGTATCAATTAATTAGTTCCAAAAATCTGCTAGAAACCTTTTTTTCGAACATTTTTTTCCATACAAAGAACTACACGGAACAGTAAGCTAGTGAATTACGTTTATAAATTTGAAAAAAAGGTTCATTAATTTTTTTTATTAAATGAACTAGATGTTTCAAGAAAAATTGTGAGGGTAGGAATAAATTTATCCTTGCTAGTCCATCCTTGTTTCCTAGAGATAATTTAATTTCGAGTTGATTTCCAGCGATACCAAATTATTCTTATTATATCTATAATATCTATGGTTCCAGAGTCCTTATTGAACTTTTTTTAAAGGAGCATGTAAAGGAAAAAAACAGACATAGAACTTCTGTAGAAGTGAAGAGCTGTTTCCTGCGTTATTTTTAATAATAAAAACTCGGGAAGGATTCTCGAACAGACTGTTCTATTGAAAATCACTCGGGCAAAGTCGGAATGGTGGATAATGACCGCTAAAAAAGGAGAGGCTCTAAAAAGGCTCCAGAAAGGCGGCAATAATGCTCATAAAAGGCCGCAAAAAGGCAGCAAAAAGGGTCCCTTTATCAAGCCTTCCATTTTTCTGTTATTTTAAAGACTCGAGAAATGTTGGAAAGGTGAGGCAGCAAAATTGCTGCAAAAGAGCCGATGAAATGGGGCAAAATGGCAGCAAAAACGTCTATGGAGCTTTTTTCGACCCTTTCCGACTTTGCCTACAAAAGTTAAGCACCAACCTGAGAAGAAGGTTATTCCTGTCGGTCAGATCCGCAACAAAACGATGAGATGATTATAAATTCGAAAGTGACAGTCAGATAAATGGACGCCCGGGGGGAAAAAATGCGGCCGGTAAGGATAGGGTTGAAGCGAAATAATGAGGGGTCGAGGCGACGTTTCGCTTCTTTCTTTTTTTGTCTGTTCTGGGTGGAGCCTTCGGAAAACCGCAAAACAAACGCTCGGTGATCCGAGGCGGACGAAGGAGGTTGAATGAAGAAAATGGGAAAGACAGAAGGCGATGGGGCCAAAAAAAGTGGGATTGATGAGACGAAAAGGATGAAACACATTCGCGAACAGTTTTCCAGTGTGCAAAAAGTGACACGCCGCGTCGGGATCTCGAGGCCGGGGAAAGGTGGACGACCGCGAAAATGCGGAATATCGCTGATTGGCGGCTTTTTTCGTGTCTTCTTGATTTGATTGGCCCATTCTTCCGAAATATTGGGCTATTTGTGGTTTTTCGTGTACTTGGTTCGATTTTGATTAATTGTGCTCGCATTTGGAATGGCTTTGAATTTTCGTCAAGGCTTTGAAAGCTAACTAAAATGGAAAATCAAACTTTGGAGCTCGTAGAAACTCTTCCGGAATGATTCATAGCGTCGCGGTCGCATTGCGGTTCGAATCAAGTTAGCCAGAATAAAAATGAACTAGGAATCATACAAGGTTTTGAACGCGAGCTTTGTAATTATTTTTATAAAGGTTACTGAACATTTCTGAAATCCATCGATCCAGTTTGGACTTGGTGGTCGCATTTGGAATGTCTTAGAGACGTCGCGGTCGTGTCGCGGTCGAGGTGCGGTTTGAATCAGAAGAGTTTCAATAAAAATAGCCGAGTATGCATTGAAGGCGTGTAGCTCGGTTTTTGAAATCTTCTGTCAGAAGAAGGACTGAAATTCTTTAAAATCCATCGAGTCGACGGTCGCATTTGGAATGGCTTGAAGGCGTCGCTGCTCCAATCAGAGAAGTCGGACAGCCTGGGGATCATTCAAGGCTTGGCGCAGATTTGGGAGTCAGAAAATTGACGGAGTTTCTCTAGAATCAATCGGTCTGACTTGAGACTCTGTGGTCGCACTTGGAATGGCTTGAAGGCGTCGCGGTCGCGTTTCACGTGGTTGAAGATTAACTTGAAAAACAGATATTGAAGTTTTTTTCCTCTGAGCTCCTCAGATCTCATATAAGATGCTCCATTTGATCCAATTTAAAAGTTGTTGGTCGCACTTGGAATGGCTTAAAAGCGTCGCGGTTGCGTTGCGTGCAGAATCAAAGAACGTTAATATTGAGATGAACTTGAGAAGCAGAAAGCTTTTTTTTTTGACAGTAACTCACTTCTCATATAAGATACTCCATTAGATCCGATTAAAATGTTATTGGTCGCATTTGGGATGGCTTGGATATGCTTCTTAAGACCTTTCTCGGTCATTCCAAGCGTCATCAAGGTTTTAAAGTGAGAAAAAAAAAACAGAGTTTGTACTTCTTTGCGTTTCTGTGAGACATCATGAAATATTTATTTATTTCACACGAAGTTAAATAAAAAATTAGGCATGTTTTCGAACAGAAACCAGTCGTTTTTTGGCTGCGACACGTTTTTTAACAGCTTTGTGTTTTTTGGCGAGTCGCTTCTTCTTCGAAATTTTAACTTTCGAAACCGGATGCGCTGATGGAGGTCCTCCGGATCCGGAATTGCGAGTTGGACAAGGGCAATAAGCCTGGAACAGAAAATTAAAAGAATATTTGAATTTTCGACTCACCGCATCAGCTCCTGGAGTTCCAGTCTCTCCTGGAAGGCCGCACTCGCCGTCGTTTCCTGGCTTTCCTGGCGGACCGATTGGTCCCATTGGTCCTTGAGGGCCTGGCTCGCCTTCCGGCGCTGCTTCCCCATCTGGACCAGGCTCTCCGATCGGACCACTTGGCCCAAGCGGCCCAGGCGGTCCTGGCTTGCACAGCTGTCGTTGTGTCGACTGGCCGTCTTCTCCTGGCTCTCCATCCTCTCCTGGCATTCCTGGAGCTCCGTCATCTCCGGCTGGACCAGGAAGTCCGGGCGGACCTTCAGTAATGATAATTATTAAAGTCTAGGTAGGAGTAAACAAAAAATAAGATTTGGTTGGAGCTTGAGAATGAAAAAGAGACCTTCCATGCCGCTCTCCGCCATCGCTCCTGGATTTCCAGTCGGTCCAGGAGGTCCGGTTAGACCTGGGGGACCTGGTGGCCCAGGCGCTCCGGCTGGACATTGAACACAATCCCGGCTCTCGTAGGTCCCACCGCCGATCATTCCGCTGCCGGGCCGGCCGTCTGGACCGGGCTCGCCGTCCTCGCCAGGCTCTCCCGAAGGTCCCGGAGGCCCGGGCGGTCCTTCCGGACAGTTGCTCGACTGGGGACCGCAGTTACACTGCATCTCGGCGTACTTCTTCTTCCGGAAGATACTGCGAACGTGACGGACTGCTGCTGCGTTCTGGGAACGGATTATCGAGTTCCAAGCGTCGTTGGCGTCGATCTGTAAGAAGTCGATGAAGGAGTTCCTTTGTAATTTTCTCAGCAGAAGTTTTTCAGTTTCAAGGAAGTTTTATATTGAAATGTTTGGTTTGAATGCTTCGATGGGCTCCGGCTAATGCTGCTAGTGAACAACCCAAAAAATAAGAAGCTGAATAGATAAAATAAATATTCACTAAACCTTGCAGGTAAAGAAGTCCCTAGAGGGGAACCTCCAAGGACCCTGAGCCTGTCCCTATAGGGATAACTCTGGAGTTCCTAAGTTAGTATAAATCCATGAGAAATTCCTACCAAAATCCCCATATCCAAAAAAACAGAGTCATCTTATAAAATTAAAAAAAAAGTTGAGTTTTAACATTATTTTCAAAAGCTGGATCAAGCTGGCCGCATTGAGAATGGCTTTACTACGAAGCGGTTGATATAAAAGTTCGCCCGACCTCAAAGCGACTTGCGCCCTTTGGATATTTTTGGACACGTTTTTGAATTAATATTCTTTGGCAAGGAGAAAAGTCTACTTTCTCTGTGACGTGGTTCCGAGCTTTTTTGATGTACCTTTGACATTTCCAACAAGAAAAAAGAGGGCGCAGACACGTCAGACAGTTCAAATGAAAATAAAACCTTGAACTCTTCCAGCTCCTTATGAGCATCGTCGACAAAGCTGTTGATATCGTTGTAGATATAACCGACGGAGCAAATTGCAGCCAAAATGATAAGAGCGCTGGAGCCGGAAGCGATTCCAACGATCGCTTGGAGAATATTCATCATATCCTTCTGATTTCTCTCCCCTTCCATCTTTATATACCCTACTTCCAAGTCACACTAGTTAGATATCTTTACTGCGCCCCCCTTGAAAACGCCGTCTTCCTCTTTCGTCGGCTTTCGAGTACCTCTTCAAAATCGTCTTTCTTCGACGAGTATGTTTCACCTTGGAGAATCTTTAATCTCTGCGGATAATCAATGCTTCTTTTTTGCTAGTTTAGCGCAAGAAAGGAGATGGCTTTCGGCCACTTTTTCCGGGTCTTTGGCGATCCGATTTTCTACTTTTTTGGGTGGATGTCGAGACGAGACATCTTGCGATGTTTCAGAAGAGGCTTAGGGCTTCTAGTCAATTTTTGAGATGAATAGGGAGAAAAAAATGACGAATTTATCTCGGAAAAAAATGATAAGGAAATTTTTAAAAAAACTGTTTAATAATTCTTTAAAAAAACCAGTGACATCCAGATTTTTTTTTTTGAAAATCTGGATTTTCTAATGGTTTTTATTCAAGTTCTCTATTTTTTCACATGTAGAACTTGAATATTTTCTTTATCCGGAATGAAAATTTTTCAGAAGATGGAAAATCAACTCTTGACCAACTTGTTCGCAGAATTTCTCGTTTTTCAAGACAGCTTTTCCCTTTCAAAAGTCAAAAAACCATTAGCCATGCTGAAATCTTTATTCTCTTGGCCAAAAAGACACAAATAATTACTGTCGATAGCCTGGAGCATTCTCCCCAACACTGGTCGCGAGCTTGGCGTCGTGGACGGCGGCGTCCTGCTCGACGTGGTCGTGGATCTTGATGCTTCTCGGCGGGCATGGACAGTAGGCGGCGTCGCCTCCGGGCATACCGTCGGCTCCGGCTGGCCCCGCTGGTCCTGGAGCTCCAGGGGCTCCGTCTTTGCCAGGCGCTCCATTCGGTCCCTGCTCGCCGTCCTTTCCGTCGCTTCCGTGCTCGCCATTGCTGCCTGGCTGTCCATCAGTTCCTGGTGGTCCTTGTGGTCCGCGCGGTCCTGGCTCTCCGATCGTCTTCCGGCCTTTCTGTCCAGCGCGTCCTGGCTTTCCTGGCGCTCCTGGCTTTCCGGGCTTTCCTGGCGGTCCGGCTGGTCCCGCATTTCCTGGATTACCGTCCTTGCCGACTTCTCCCGGCTGTCCGTCCTCTCCGGGGTTTCCTGGTGGTCCGGCGTCGCCGCTTGGTCCGGGTCGTCCTGCTGGTCCGGCTGGACACTGGATGCAGCCGGCGTCGGCGCTGACCGACTGAACCGAAGCTGGAGAGCCGGGGAATCCGGGAATTCCGTCGTCGCCAGGCTCGCCGTCGTGTCCGGGAGTACCCTTTTCTCGCCAGGAGGACCGGAGGGGCATTTGGACGGCTGCTCGCCGCATTGGCACTTGTCGGCTTGACGCTTGCCTCGGCCGCTGATGAAGCTTCCGAAGAAGTGGCGCCGACTCGGAGACGTTCGGACGGCCGCTCTTGAACAGCATCGTGTCCCAGGTTTTGTCGGTGAGATCCTGAAGCGGGTTTGTTTGAGAGAATTAATGGCTCAAGTCTTGAGACTACTATTTTCCTTCCGATGCTGAATTTGCAACTTCCAGGCTTCCAGAGGGAAAAAAATTGAAATTAAATTTTGGAAAAAGGTGAGTGAAAATTAGGAAGGATAAAGGAGTCAGAAAAACGCTGATCTTGGTCAAAGTTTGACTTGAAATAATTTAAAAATCGATTTTTTTGTAAGTAATGATAGAATGATTGGCTTGCTTGCGGGAGATGAGCTTGTATGACAGTAAAAAAATTAAAAAAAGAGAAAATCTTATGGCAGAGTACCTTAGAATGAGAAGAAGAAAACCGGGTTTTCTGCCACAATTTGATTTAGAAGAAGTCGTTATCCATTATACAAAAAAAGTACCAAAGGAATGACTAGCTTCCTTGTGAGAAAATCAACTAAAATAAACAAAAAAAAGGTGTGAAAAGTACCTTAAAATGAGCCATGCCACGGATGGAGTCGTCGTGGAGCTGGTTGAGGTCGTTGACGGCGTTCCAGCAGACGAGCAGAGTGGTGAAGACGACGGCGAGGCTGACCGTCGAGCCGCAATATGCCACCGCTTTCGGATCCATATTAGTCAGTCTCTTCCTTCGAGGAAATGATGCCTGTGGACGACGTCGTCGGCCCTTTTATATCGGACGCGACGGGCAGGATCGCTTGGCGGGCCCATATCTGGGAACGTCCCCAGAAAAAAAGCAGGAGTGAAGCCGTTAGGACGCCGTCTTTTTGCCGGAGGCCTCCTTAGTCTTCTTTCCGATCAAGAGGTAGATATGTAGATTTGGTCGCGTCTGTTTGTTCTGCGACTTTGGTTCTCCTGTTCAGAAATGTCTCTTTTTTCAACTTTCCTCATAGGGGAGGTCATTTTACTTACTGAAAGTTGACCAGAACACTCCTTGATGTAGCAGAAAAATAATCGGGGGGTCTCAAACAGTACAACTTCCTAGTTTTCGAGAAATAAGGGCTCAAAGCCTCAAAGTGGTTGACTTTAAGGCGTCCTTTCTTAAAAACTAGTTGTGCAGGTTGTCACTTTCAGGATCTTCTTCTGGTACATCAAGAAGTGCTTTGACCAATTTTCAGAAAATTCCCAACCTCCTTTTCAGATAAGACCAAAGAAACATGATTGACCAACTTTTTTTTTACTCAAAAAGGCTTGGAATTTTCCGAATCTTAGTCCAGAGTTAACAGAAAATGCAAAACTAGTAGTTTTGTCCATTAAAGAATAAACTTTTTAAGCCTTCATTCTCAAGTAAATCTTTTTTCATCTTCAAAAAATAGATTTTGAAAACTCTTATATCGCTTAAATGAACCTAGGAACACAGTAAAATATTATTTTTTTCTGAAATAATCTTATAAAAATATTTTTTTAAAACAATGAGAGACTCTAAAAAAGGGGAAAAACTAACTGTTTTTTTCTTCATAATTTTTCCTTTTTTTAAGCGCACATTTTTCTACATAACTTTTTCCTTTATTTTAAAAGCTGAAAAAAAGAGATTTTTTTCGAGTCATCAAAGTTTTGAGTGAGTCTTAAAAAGTGTTATTGAAAAATCCTAGAGGTCGTCTAAAATAATCTGCATTTTTTTATTCTGCAAAGTTTAAAACAGCCATTTATGCCGAAAATGCTGTGAACTTTTTATTCCCACCCAAAATTTTGAATATTTAAAAAAGAACCTTTTTCAAGTTGTTGAATCTCCCAACATTCCTCACTTGTTTCCCCTGCCATTCTCAAAGCAATCGACATATTCATTAAAATCTCCATAAAACGCAATCGCTGGCGAAATCGGCGCGGCGACATAAAAAGTCGCCGGTCCGGCGCGAACTTTTTTTTTTCTTCTCTGGTAATTTCGGCGATTTCTTTCCAGGCGAACACGTTGCTCAACGAAGCTGGAACGGATCAGGATTCGCGGGCACCCGGAAGTTGGGATTCCAGGGAGGTCAGTTTATTTTGACGCGAAGTATTGATATCCCAACGGAAAGCTGTATAAAACTGTGATTTTTTTCACCAGAGAAGCACTTTGCAATCAAAAGTTTTTCGAATGATACATGAATAGAAAAGTTTTTTTGTGACGGAAAAGATCTTTTCGTGACAACAGAAAAAAATTGAAAAATTGAAGAAAAACAGAAAAAAAGCAAAAATCGAACCAGAAAAAAATTTCGATGCCTGTTATCCATAGAGCAACTTTGCTGCGAATGCCTTTTATGCAAGTATTACTTTTCTCTTTGATTTCAAAAGGCTTTTTTTCTCAAAATAGGAACTTTTGTACATTTTAAAGTATATCGTTCGATTCGCAATAGAAATTTCTACCAGATACTGGTTTCAAATGAAGCTCGTTTTTACTGCCCCTGCCTATAACAGTAGGAAATGCCTCAAATTATTTTTTGAGCCAAGAATCTTTCAAGTGATCACTTGGTTTCTGAAAATTAAAAAAAAAACTTTTCCGAATAAAAGGTGTTCAGGTAAAAACTACAGAATTTCAATTTATGCATCCAGACCCCAATGAAGCCTAGGGACCACTTCAGGGGCAAAGAAAGCTTTCAAGCTTTTTTTTTTCATGACTTCCTTCCGTTGTCCAATATCCTCTCCCCAATGACATCAAATATTTCAGTCAGATTTTGACTTTTTTTTCCTGTTATTTGTTGGCTTTGGCCAATTCCCCGATGCGCCCCTTTTGATGTTTTTTCACTTCTCTCAAAATTTTGAAATATGCTTTTGAGGCAAAAATGCGTTTTAATTGTTTTCGGGGCCTGTAGAATGATGAATGAAATTTTCATTTTCGAGAAAAAAACAACTGAAACCGTTTGAATACAACCGTAAGGAAATAGTTCATCCATAACAGTACTTGAAAATAAAATCGTTTGGGCTGTTATGAATGAACTACCATACAAAAAAAGCTCTTCCTAAACTTTGAGGCTTCCCTGAGCGTGTGAAATATGGGGACATTCCGAGTATTTACAATAACAAGGGCTAGAAAAAAAGTGTTCAAATGGGCAGGGAGGCGAACGGCCGTCGTCGTATCTGAGGTAATAAACCCAGTAAACGATGTTGAAGACGATGAACGCGACTGGGAAATAGATTCGGCTGTAGCGGTCGATGCTTTGCGCGAACTTTCGGTTTTCCTCCACTCGGTTGATTCTGAGAAAAAAAAAAGTTAGTTTAGAAATAGTCCGAGTAAGCTTACTAGGAAACTGATTGAACTTTTGCTGATACTTCGCTTGCGTACTAAAGGTAGGGTCCGCAAGCCATTTCTTCAGAACGATTCAAAAAATATGTTTTTCACATTGTTCGATAGAGGAGACTGTCCATTTTCATAATCCGTTTAGTTTTTGAAAAAAGGTTCACTAAGAAAAAAGTTATGGCCAAAAAACGAGCGCGCGCGGCGTACAACTGGAGGCAAAATCTCACGGTTTACCCGCTGCCGCACGCTTTCTTTTTAAATGTTTTTGCGCGTTTCTGGACCGTTTTTAAATCGGTTTTCTGTTCTGAGAGGTTGTCCGAACTGAGCTTCATGTTTTGGTATGAATCTTTTGTACAATCCTCATAAGAATTTTTGATAAAATATCGAAAAACTACCTAGAAAAAAGGTCAAAGGGATTTTTTTCAGCTTATTTTTTTCTTTTTTTCTACTCAGAAAAAAATTATTATCATTCGATTTGGAAAAAAAGAAAAAAATGAAAAAAATAATGTTATTTCGAAATAAAACAGGAAATAGTACAATTTGACTCCGAAAAACGGCTCCTGCGACATTTAAAAAGGGCGCATCGGTGTGTTTGACGCAAACACTGCTACGGACACTTGCACGAAATCTTCCAAAATTTCAAAAATTGCCATTTTTTTCGAGGTTTTTCAAAGCCGTTATTTTTCGCGTCGATCGATTTTTTTCATAATTTTTTTCATTGATAGAGTTTTGAACGCTTAATAACATAAGCAAAAAGTATAGACGCGATCCTATTCTCTCATGCGTCAACGAGGCAGGCGAAAAAAAGGAGGTTTTGGCAAAAACTCAAATATAATTTGATTCGCTGTCCCAATAATTATTTTCATTTTGAATTTTTTTATTTTTGGACACACTGTTAGTTTTTTAAATCAAATAAAAAGTATACCATGTCGCTGAAATTTTTTTCGCATTTCAGCTTCAAAGTTTGGTGTCACTTTACAAGCTTCGATCGCGTCGTTAGATTTTTTTAAAAATTTTTACTCGAAAAAAATAAAGAAAGTGTTAATATATAACATACTCAAAATTTAGAAGCGTTCCTCACTTGCTTTTCTGAAACGCGATGATTTTATGAAACTTGTCAGTTTTTTTCGTGTTAAATCTTACTTTTTCGCTTATTTTTGAAAAAAACATAGTTTTTAAAATATTCAGTCTTGTAGAGCGTTGTCGATTACATAGATTAACAGAAACAGTTAATTTTTTAAAGTGGGACTTTAGCTAGTATAAACGCCTCAAAACCGTTTTTGCAACAAAAAAATCGTCATTTTGGTGGCGTGAAGGGGCGAGGCTTTGCGCCCCCTAACTAAAGGATCTCCTGATTGCAGAACAAGAAAAAATCACTCCCAATTGATCTTTTTTTTCGAGTTAGAACGTTTCAAAAGCTCGAAAGAGCCCTTTTAGTCATAATTTGCAAACTTCGCGGACTTTGAAGCTTTTTAAAATCGAAAAAAAGACATGTTTTCTTTATTTTTGCAATCAGGAGGTCCGAAAGTACACATCACCAAAAATTTCAACCCTGAGAAGGGGGATGTGGTGAAAAAAACCCCTCAGGGGGTAAAAAACCCTCAGGAGGGGAGGTAAAAAAACCCTCAGGGGGTGGTAAAAACCCTCAGGGGGTAAAAACCCGCAAGAGGGGGAGGTAAAAAAACCCCTCAAGAGGGGGAGGGGGATAAAAAAACCCCTCAAAAAGGGGGTAAAAACCCCTCAGAGGGGGTAAAAGCGTTCTCTAGTGAGGAATGTCAGAGTGGTTCTGCTATTCAATCCCCTCGAAAGTTCCCCTTTAGGGACCACCCAACCTTTACCTATAGAGAAAAAAACTCATAGCCAATCCTACCCAATTTGAAAAGCGATAGGGGTAGATTGACAAGAGTAACTTGTTTCGAAAGCGTTTTTAGAGGGAAACTTGATATCGGAAAAAAGCTTCCACTTTATGGGCTTGAAAAAGTTTAGTTGAACTTCTTTATTTTTTACATTTTTTGCAGTTATGTGTATCTAAGTTTCCCGCCAAAGAGACGTGTCGCATACGGAAGAAATAACCTTCTTCGTAACACCAGAGTGTTCACTAGAGTGGGCTCTTCCAGTCTCCCCTCAAGGGACCACCTCATCTCTCACTGAGGCTTGCAGAAAGTGGTCCCTTTAGTGGGCCATTCTATCTGATTGTTGCTATAAAATCTATAAGAAGAAGCATTTTCCATGCGAAAAAATCGGAAAGTTACCGTTTTTTAAATGAAAAAATGTCAACAGAGGATGAATCTATCAATTTTTATTAAATACGTCTTTTTGATTTTCGAATCTGAATTAAATTTAAAGATTCCTATAGGGATCACTGAAGCTTAAGAGGCCTTATGGTCAGAGGGGGTCTAAAACCCCCTCTAGAGGGCCACCTCAATTTTACCCCTCTAGTGAGCACTATTTCGCAATCTATAGAAGCTATTCATTAGCTTGTCCCTTTAGTGACCACTCTTGCGTTTTTAAGCTTGGCAGTCCACCCATCTTGTTTTTAGAGTCGGTTATTTGAGATTTTTTCCTCAAAAACACTGACCGCTCCTCGATGGCTTTCCGTTTGAAGCTGGGCAGCATGTTTCGACGGACGAGCAAGGGCGACTGGTTCATCTCCCGGAGTTGCTTCTTCTCGAAGTTTCGCTGAACATTCAGGTTGTCGCCCCCGTGCACCGACACCTCGTAGCATGCATTGCCGTTGTTGAACTGAAAACCAACGCCGGGAGGGTTGAGAATCATGCTGGTTAGGAGTCGGAGGCAGACTTTCAATATTGGAAGCTTTCAACTCGGGCACAGTAGGAATGGTGGATAATGGTCGCTAAAAGGGAGGCTCGAAAAAGGCCGCAGAAAGGCAGCAAAAATGCTCGAAAAAGGCAGCAAAAATGCTCGAAAAAGGCCGCAGAAAGGCTCGAAAAAGGTCACAGAGAGGCAGCAAAAAGGGTCCCTTCATCGAGCCTGCCATTTTTTCTGGGATTTTAAAGGCTCCAAAACTTGGTGGAAAAAGGGAGAGGTAGCAAAAATCGCACATAAAGCATATTTTACTTTAAAGCTTGATTAGATCAAGCCTAAGTTTTGACTCAATATTTAAGAGTAAGGGTAAGAAAAGGTTTTTTTTTCAAGTTCATGTGAAAGATCATTTTTTGAAAAAAGCAAAAACATCAATACTTGAATTGAATTTCAGAAACCAGACACATCTTTCGTTGTTAAAAATCAAGATTAATCAAAAAAGGTACCTGAAATTTGCTGAAGCCTCATGAAAAAGCCATGGGAAAGATACAATACTTTTCAACAATTGAAAGCTTGTTTAGAGAAAGTTTGAGTTTAAGGTTCAATATTTGAAACTTTGGCTCAAGAAAGAATTGGTTTGAGGCTCAATATATAATAGGGTGATGAAAAAAAACGCCGGAAAATGCTTAAGGGACCACTCGGGAGGATATCATGAGGTTCCACCCAACACCAATCACGTCGCACCATTTTGAATAAGGTTTTTTAACATTCCAACTTTTTTCCAGAATTTTTGAGTACCTTTTTAAACATAAAAACGAGGAAAAAACACTTAAGGGAAAACTCAGAATTTCCGACACTCCAGTTAACACCAACCATGTCGTTCTTCTTCTCCTTGTACTGCATCACGAGGTCTTGGACTTGCTCGGTGAGGCCTCGTTTTCGGGGCTTTTTCCTCTGTTTCCTCCGGGTGCAATAGTTCACGACCTCAATGGAAATGGTTAGAAGTTAGATGCTCATGTGAGGGTTACTGTAAATTCGATCATGGCCGAGAAGACAAACGCCATACAGGTTCCCATCCAAACGTCGATCGCTTTCACGTATGAGGCCTAGAATTTTGTGGATTTTAAGGTGAATTAATGATTATTTATAGTTCATTCGCTGCGACTTGACAGTTTTCGCGTGTCTGCATCTCTCTGTTCCCTCACCGGCGAGGTCAGAGAAACATGGAAAAAGCACGTAAACATGAGAGAGACGCTGAGAGAGGAGGAGGGCGCAGAGAAGTCCCGCCAAGTCGCGAAAAACGGACTATATTTATCAGGTTTGCTTGTTGTTTAGAATTGTAAGGCTTTGATATTCATACTGAATTACCGAGGAAAAACTCCAGAGTGGCCCCTACAGTGGGCTCTTGGAGGTTCCACTCCAGGGGCCACTTTACCTGCCCCTATATGGCTCACTAAAGCTTGCAAAAGTGGCCTCTTTAGGAGATGTGCTAGTCAATTATAGTAATGAACTCATCCGCATGTGAAAAACTTGATAAACTAACGTTTTTGAATTAAAAAAAGTAATAGATCAAGTCTGTCTTTTCAAATTTCAGACCCTATAGGAACCCCTTGAGCTTCAGGGGTTTAGGGGTCAGACCGTTAAACTCTAAAGTGACCCCTTAATTTTCACCCCTATAAGGAGTTTTTTTTTCTCTAAACCCTATAGTGACCACTCTGGCGTTCCTAGATGTCAAACTTGAAACTGAAATGGATTTTTCGAAAATCACCTGAGGAAGAGCCATTCTCGCCGCGCTGCTCTGTGTTGCCAACGTCAGCAAAGTTGTAATTGATAAGGAAACCTGAAAAATTTGAGATTTTCAATCGAAAATTGCCCTCTTTTTCAGGTACCCGGCCAGGTACGGCTTCCACGTCAAGCCAGAAGCTGAACCAGCTGATGATGACGATCAACGCCGTCGGGATGTAGGACTGAATTCAAGAAAGTTTTAGCCCTGGGAAGGCCGAATTTTTATTGGTTTCCCGCTCAACTCATCCACAGGTAAGAGAGGCTTATCAAAAATTCTTTTCGCGCCGGAATTCCCGTCAAAAATGCCCTATGCTCCTTTAATAACCCCAAGCATTGAATGAAAAAAAAAGATAACATGGATTTTGGCAAAATTTTCCGTTTATTTTTAGGCATTATCAGAGGCTTCAAAAAATTTAAGAACCTTAAAAAATGCTCAAGATCTTAAAAAAGTACTGAAAGTCTGTTCTAACTGTAAGCTACTTTTTCTAATTTTTTCAAAAAAAAAAATTGTCTTTGTATCGGTTTTTATATCTCTTTTTTTTTGGAAAATGTCATGACCTTCTTTTTTTTTTCTCCTCAAAAAGATCTTCTAAATCAAATGTCATGAAAAGGTGTTAGGAAGATATTTCAAAGAACCTTTCAGGTAATTTTTGAGCTTTTCCCCTGATTCAATATTCATAAAAGAGTGTAGATACGTATAACTAATGAAAAATGCAGATTTTACTTATTTGAATAATTTTCTCCACTCGAACTTTGAGCTGAAAGGTTATCCTCACTCCTTAGATGAAAAATGTACCTTATTTAGTCAATTTTTCAAGAATACCTGAATAATATGATGGGTGATTTCCCGGTCGACGTGAAACTCGGCTATCGCGCAAGACCAGATCCCTGAAAAATTGATTATTTCCATAAAATTGGAAGTATCTTTAGTGGCTTCTTAAGAGGTCCAGCAATTACTTGGGCCCTTAAGGGACCCCTAAAGTTTTTCCCAGTTAAATCAGGAAAAAAATAAGGCAACTTTCTATTCTAACTAATTATCTTTATACCGTACGTAGTAAATAATGCTATGAAATTATTATAAACCTGTTGCATAGGAATCATTTCTGACGTAGAATTTGATCCTCTGAAGCCTCATATCGGGCATCCGGATATCCTTGTTCACTTCGACGGGAACTCTGCCGTTCCAACGGATTTGCAACTGTTCCGTGTCGTAGGCATCTAAAAAAAATCTCTAAGGAAAATTTAAAGGCATAGGGTCAGTAAAAAACGGTGTTTCAGTTCAAAGCAGTACTTTGTAGAGTTTTTCATCACGAATCGAACGGTGAACTTGGAAACGTACCGAACTTCCTAGTTTTGGAGAAAAAATAATTCAAAGTCGGAGAAAGGAAAGCTTGAGTTCCCGCCAAAAAGGCGTTTTGCAGTAAAGTTGCTCTATGGGCGCCATCTTCGCCATCTTCGCTTTTTTCTTCGTTTCTTTCAATTTTTAATTTTTTCTGTTGTCACCAAAGTTCTTTTCGTCACAAAAGCTTTTTATTCATGTATAATTTGTATACTTTGATCGCAAAAATGCTTTTCTGGTGAAAATGATGATTTTACACAGTTTTCGATGGGGATAGCGATTATTTGTGTTTTCTTTATTATCAATATGTTTTCTGTTTTCTTAATCGATTTTTCAGAGTAGAAACCCTTGATTTGAAGCAGATATCCGGTTATTTCTTACAAAATGCGAGTCTAATGAGACGTCCGCAACATCGCGTGCATGGCTACTGTAAAATTTCGTCCGTATGCCGATCCAAAGCATTTTTCGGAATTAAAGGCGGGAAAGTGAAATTTTAAAGATTCCTCAGATGATCTAGAAATAATTTCTGACAAAAACTCACAACTGAGTATCCGCAGACCGCAACCTTGTGAATCCAGAGGATATCGGGCCAAATTCTGCATACACAGAACGGTCATCGAGATTCTGCAAGGGAAATAGTTCATTTATAGTTATTTTTAAGTTTTTTTATTTCAAGTTAGAAAAATTATAATAATTGATCAATTTTGAACCAACGATTAAAAACAACTTTTTGACAGAAAGTTGTCTAAAAAAATTGACAAGTTTCGTTTCAATTTTTGAAGCGTTTTTGTCTTAATTTCGACGAGTTTTTTTCTTGACTTTAACAATTTTTTTATTAAAATTTTTGGCAACTTTTTGTATCAATTTTGACGAATTTCATTACAATTTCGACCAATTTTGTCTCAATTTTGACGAATTTCATTACAATTTCGACCAATTTTGTCCCAATTTTGAAGACTTTTATAAAATTTTTGGCAAATTTCGTATCAATTTTTGATAATTTTCGGTTCGATTTTTGACGACTTTTTGACCATTTTTTTGTCTCAATTTGAACGGTATTCGACCCACCGACAATCGTACCAAACGGTCCCATTACCGTAGATCCAAACGAGGAAATTCGGCTGAGTGACGTCATGAAAGGCTGCGGTTCGCGCGTTGGCAAAATAGATATCCGGATGCCAGATCAAATCGAACAATTTCGTGTCCTGGAAAGCTTTTTTTTCGTTCTCGGACATTGATAACGTTTATAGGCCCTTCTAGTGGCCACTTTAGTAGCCTCAGCCCTCTTGAGTGATCCCTAGAACCCTGAGTTGGATTTTTCATATATTTCATTATGACAGAGTCAATCTCATTTTCTTGATCACGATTCTGGTGATTTCCGTGCGACTTTGTCACGTTAAAAAATAGTAGCAGGAACTACAGTACACCAAGCTGTTTTTTGCGCTTCGCTTCAAGACCTCCAGTTTTTTAGGACCTGTAATTTTGTGATATACTGTATTTTTTCCAGAAAAAGGACATGCTGTCGCTAAATAGGTTTATAGCGAACATCATGAACATGAAAACTTTAAAAAACATGAATTTTTTTGAAATATCTGACAAACTTTTTGAGGGGTCCCTACAGGGGTTTCAAAGGGGCATTTGAGGGACCCCTATGCTCCCCCTATAGTGGTTCCTAAAACAACAAACCCCTAAAGGGATCTCAGAAATCCCTCTGAGATGCTCAAAAACTTCTCCGGAAAGAGGTATGACAGCTCAAAATTGAAAAAATTTTTTTTCTTTGATTTTGCGCTGTCAAGCCCTGGTTACCCATGAGTTTCAAAAAAGTTCATTTTCACCAAAAATGGCCTCAAAAACCGAAATAGCGATCTAAAAGAAGAAGCTTCATTGGATAGAAAAGGGGCGTGGCCGGTCCGTGCCCTCCACCAACCAGCCACTATCTTGTTTATCGTGTCAGGACCTTTTTCGTATAGTAAATCATGTACTTACTTTGATCAGAATCCGCTTCGTATTATTATGAACGAGCCGCTTGTCGATCCATTTTTGCTGGAAGTAGATGTCCACTTGGAAGTCCTTAAAAAAACTTATTTTTAAACATGGAAAACAAAATTTTTGAAATTAGAATCATAAATATGATTATATAGGATTTTTTATCGAAATTTTTAATCTTTCAAATATTTTTTGCTCGAGGAACGACCTTTGAAAGAGTGAATCTACCAAAAAAATTTTTTTGCTAAAAAAATATTTTTTTCTCAATTTTTTTGATGAAATTTTTCTTTTTTAACGAAAAAAAGATGTATCAGATTTTTCCTTCTTGAAAGAAATTTTTGAGACAATTTTCCATAAACGCCTCTTTTTTTCTATTAGACGTTGTCTACATAAATCCCAAATATTTCAGTTTTTTTCTTCTATAGTTTACTTTTTGCTGGTTTGTAAAAAGAAAATCCTTTGTTTTTCAAAGATCTCAGAAATCCCCCCCTTTTCCCAGTCGAATATGGCCTCGGGGTAAAACAAAAAGCAAAAAAAAAGAACACATCTCATTTTGAAAGATCTTCCGTCCCAGACACTTTTTAATTAGCCACAGAACCTAGTCGGATTTCCCTTTTTTCTTGTTTAAGAAGGAAAAAAAAGGAGAAACTGGTGCGTAAATTGAGAATTCGGTTGTGGTTTGCCGGGGCTGAATGTCGCAAATTGTGGATGAAATCCGCGTGCGAATTTTCAAACATTCTACGGCTTGATTTCCGTCCTTTGTTCCTTCTACGTGTCTTCTTTTTTTCTCCTTTTTTTGGAAGATAATAAAAAAAGTTTTTTTGTTGTTTTTTTCAAAGAAATCTTGGATAATTCGGTCTTAAGTATGAAAAAAAGAAATTTTTAAAATTCATCTTGAGTAGATAAAAAGTTAAACCACTTTGGAAAAAGTTGTAAAAAAACATTTTTTTGATATTGAAAACATAGCCGCCAAGTATATTCTGCGCTCCATCGAGAATTTTTGAAACGGAAATTTTTTTGGTTAAGAGTTAAACCGCTCTGAAAAAATTAATATGAAAAAGTAGCTGCGAAGAATTGAAGTTTTGCGCTCCATGGAGAATTTTTGAAACAGGAATTTTCAGTTAGTAGTTTTAACGGTTTAAAAACCACCCGAAAAAATTTGATAAAAAAATATGTATACGAAAAAATAGCCGCGAAAAATTGAGATTCTGCGCTCCATGGAGAATTTTGAGACGGGAAATTTTTGGTTAAAAATTTAAACCACTCTGAAAAGACTAATTTGAAAAAATAGCCGCAAAGAATTGAGATTTAGCGCTCCATGGAGAATTTCGAAACAGGAATTTTTGGCTCAGAGTCAAACCACTTTGAAAACTTTAGAAAACATATAATTTTTATAGTATGGAAAAAATAGCCGCGAAAAAGTGAGCTTCTGCGCTCCAATGAGACTTAGGCAACTGGCAAATTTGAAAACTTATAGGAAATTGAAGTTGATTGAAAACGCTCTATGGAAAGGGAATATCAAGAAAATTTGCCCAAAAAAAGCGAAAAGTCAAAGAAAAGGCTCAATTAAGTTGAGCAAGTACGCTCTACGGATAACTCTTTTTTGAAAGTAAACTCAAAATTGAATGAAAAGAGAGGAAATTCACACATTTTTGAAGCCTAAAGGTATCAATTTTGGTTAACCAAACCAAAAATTTTCTTTTTCCGAGAGGAAAAAAATTGGAACATAGCCGAAAGACATCTCCCGGCGGACTACTCAATTTTTTTATTTGTTAGTTTTTACTGAAAGCCTCGAGAAATCGAACTTTTCTCTCAATTCGGCCTCATTTTGAATATTGATCCTCGAATAAAATTCAAAAATCTCTGAAAAAATCCCGATGGAAATTGAATTTTTCATCGAGTCAATAAGATTTTGAACTTGTAACCACCGACTGAATAAAAAAAAGCTTTCGTTTTCTCCATATCTAGGATTTCGGAAACTGAAATCATCAGAAAGAAGGCGTGGGAACACCTGCTGAGCTGAATAATTACTCTATTTTCTTGAAAAAGAGGGAGTTTAAATGAACGCGGAAGCCATTTTTTTCACGGTTTCTTCGGATTTTATAAGAAGAAAAAAATTCTCGGTTCAAGAGACGATATTTTTTTATATGAAAAAAAGATTAGAAAAGGTCGAAAAAAATCGAAAAATTTACTTTTTCGATTTTGGTTTTGTTTTTTAAAGGAGCACATAACAGAGAATTTTGAAGAATTTCAAGGCGAAAATGTTTTTTTAATAAAATGAAAGCCCCACATGCGCCTTTAATAACCTGATTTTTCATAGGATAATCATTTTAAAGCCGAAGAATAAATCATTCCAAGGCCTCCATGTGCCTTTAAAAACTTTCCAGAGTTCTCTTTCAAACAAGAAAAATTGAGAATTTTCAAAGTTCAAACAACGAAAAAACCTATCAATCTCCACTCCTTCTCCAATCTTTTTGAACTTCCGAAAACCGAAAAGATAAAAAAAACCCAGGAGCCACTCGAAAAAGAAAGGAAAGAACGGATAAGTGTTCGTTAGAGCGCACAAAACCGCCGAGAATATTTCATGAGAGTCTCGGGTTTTCAAAATTTTGTTATTTTGTTCTCTGCTTGGAGATTTTTGAGAGATGGAATGGTTCGAAAAATCAATTATTTTCGAACTGAGAAAAAAAAATTTTTTGAAGCTGAAAAATGGTAACAAATGTGCTCCATTGTACAGAAATGTCAAAATTCTAGCCTAATTTTTTAATTTTTTAGGCTTTTGGGACAGACTTCTAGTTTTTTTCCTAGGCAAAGTTGGAAGGGTGGAAAAAGGCTTAGATATGTTCCTTTAAATGTGAAAAAGGCTCCTTTTTTGCTGCCTCTCTGCGGCCTTTTGGAGCCTGCCCTTTTAACGGCCATTATAGACCACTCCGGCTTTGCTCGAAAAGAAAAAAAAAAGCTCCAAACTCAAAAATACCAAGACCCACTCCCCTTCAACTTTACTGATCTCCCGAAAATCCTCAAAACAAATGCTCAAGCCCACAAAAAAGGAAGAACTCCTCTTCTCGTCACTCAAAAAACGTCAACTTTTCCATCTCTTTTTCAACATCCTCTTGGGTTTTCCTTTCTTCCCTTGATCCAATAAAAAGCCGAGATTGAGAAGAAGGAAATTACGGCCGATTGTTGTGTCTAATTTGTACCCAGAAGGGCTGAGAAGGCGTAAAAAACCGCACTTTGGTGTCGTGACAAAGAGATTTGGGTGTTTGGAAAAAAAAAAAATGGAAATTTCCGATTTTTGGCGGGAAAAAATTATTTTGAACTTTTTCAATAGAAATTTTTTTGAGTTTGAAAAAAATTTGATACGATCTGATAGCTCAAATTTTTGATATGTGAGTTATTAAAGCTTCATAAGTTTAAAAAGAAATTGGAATAGAGATCTAAAAAAAGTTCAAGAAACGATAACCGAATCGGTGAAAAAAAGGGATTTTTGAAAAAAAGTCAATAAAAAGCCTCATTTTTTTGATAAAAAAACCGGAGGTCCAGAATTTTATAGATATCTCCAGAAAATCCTCAATTTTTTCCTGGGTTCATTCCTTCTGAACTCTTCAGAAAAGTACTCGGAAAACCGCAAAGCGAGAGAGTTCGCTGGGGCGAACAAAACCTCGTGCATATTTCATAATTTCAGCGTTATTTTTCCCACACAGACTCTCCAAAATGATCGAAATTCAAGAAGTTTGAAAAAGTCTCACCATCGATTGAGCGTGAAATGAGGACATTCCCTCGATGTACATTTGAATGTCGACGAGGGTTGGAGTCTCTGAAATTGATTATATAGCGTAGTCCGCTTGAACAAGCTTCTATGATCCCATGAAAAGATTTTATTTTTCTTGAACCCGACCATCCATGGTTTACGCCAGAGAAAAAAGAATTTCAGGGCTATCAATGCTTTTGTTGTATCTCGGAGGTCAGATGACACTTTCAAGACTAGAAATCGCCAAAAAGCAACCGACCATGAACGACTTGCGCTTCGGACTGTGCTTTAGTCTAGGGATTCTCCAGCGGTCTGTGCTTTATGTGTTTCTCGAAAGTACAATGTCGAGGCTCGAAAAAGTGCTTTTTGTGTGGAAACGCATCTGCAACCGACCATCTCTGACTTGCGCGTTGGACTATTGTCCAGGCTAAAGCTGGAAGCTCTCTAGCAGTAAATGCTTCACGCATTCTCTCGTCGTTTAATAATCACTTTGGAAAATTATATCATTATATTGGCTCAAAAAACTTCTGCAACCGACCATCCACGACTTGCGCTTTGGACTACGAAGACTGGAGCTGGAAGCTGATCACTGCCTATCTTTCAAAGAGGTTTTTAATGGTTTATGTGACTTTGAAGTTTCTCAGAGATCATATGCCACTTTCAAAGCTCGAAATAGTGTTTTAGGATGAAATTGGTTCTGCAACCGACCATTCACGACTTGCGCTTTAGACTACGTTTCAGTCTGGAGCTGCAGGGTCTCAGCATTTATGTCGTCTCTAGGAGGTCATTGCCATTTTCGAAGCTTTATATCGTGTTTTTTGGGTCAAAACGCTTCTGCAACCGACCACGTACGACTTGGGCTTTGAGCTATGCTCTAGGCTGGAAGCACTCTAGCAGCTTATGCTTCATTTAGTCTCTTGAAGTTCATTCACCGCTTTTGAAGCTTCAAATCAAAATTTAAACGCCAAAACCAGTTTTTTTAAGTGATGCTTTTTTTCGCCGAAACGCATTTGCAACCGACCCTCTGTGAGTTGCGCTTGATGCTATGGTTTAGGCTGGAAGCTTTCTAACGTTCCATGATTTATTCAATCGCTCGTCATTTTCAAAGCTTGAAATCTTGTTTTTTGGCTCAAACCGCTTCTGCAACCGACCATCTGTGACTTTCGCTTTATGCTATGCTTCAAGCGTTCATGAAGCCTCTTAGAGTTCAATGACCGCTTTCGAAGCTTCAAATCCTAGTTTCGACGCCAAAAATTTTTGTTCATCCAGCCCCTCTTGTTTCAACAAAAATGTTCGCCCAACGAACAGCTCTCGAGACATTGCGCCATTGTCCATAATAGTTTGTTGTGAAGGAAATTGCTTCCGGCCGTCTTTGCGAAATCGTTCGTTTTTTCAGCGAATTTAAAAAAAAAAGAGAAGAAAGACGAAAAACTAGAGAATTTCTTATTTAGGATATGTATTAATTTTGCGGCTTTTCATTCGTTTTTTTCTGTGACCAGGCGGTAAACAACCCTTAATTAAGATAG
The DNA here is from genome assembly GCA_904845305.1 of Caenorhabditis auriculariae. NCBI lineage: Eukaryota > Metazoa > Nematoda > Chromadorea > Rhabditida > Rhabditidae > Caenorhabditis > Caenorhabditis auriculariae. The sequence goes on from CAJGYM010000095.1 coordinate 142,160, forward strand.
AAACCAAGTTTTGCTACAATAAAAATTCGACATGAAGATTATTAATTTTCCTGACTTTTCATTCTTGTTTCACAAACTTGGAGTGAAGTGAGGACCTTTTTAAAATGCGAACATTTGAAATTTGAAAAAAAGAAACTCCGAAAAACGGCCCCCGTATCCGCAACGGAAATCCGTTTGGCTAAAGGTTATTCCACCTTTTCCTATTGAACCAGGAAATCTTTTTTTGCCAGAAATTGAACAAGGAACTTATTTTCATATAGTAAAATTAATATAAAATCAATTCCGAGTTGATTTTTGGAAAGAAAAGGATTCTCAAATTGAGCCGTTTTTACTCAATTTCTACCCAACTTTTTGCTTAAAAAACTTTTTTTCTTATCAAAAAGCTGCCCTTTTTCTAAAATTTGTAGTTTCAGACACCTTTTTTTTCAATCTCCAGACAAAAAAAAACGATTCCTGACCTTTCAAAAAAAAAAAAGATTGGAACGCAACTCCTGTGTCAAGTGCGCTCCAATGCACTCGAATTCGCTTGAGAAATTTTTCGACTCAAAAAGGGATATGTTCCAAAGTGAGAGAGGGGGTTGAACTAGGAGACACGCAGACATTGTGAGTAATCAGGATGTGTCTGTTTCTCCACCTTTTCTATTATATCTATGGGCTTTGATTCATAAAAATTGAGCAAAAAAAATGAATATCACAAGTTCGAAAAAAAATTAGAGAGTATAGAAAAAGTGGAGACACAAAGACATAGATAGGTATTTTGAAAATTTGCTGCGTCTCTGAATTCTCCACACTCTCTAGCTCATTTCCAACGAGATCCAAAAGAAAACATTGATGAATCTTGTGGAGATAGTATAAGAAAAATGGAGAGATACAGACATCAGAAACTCTGCGTCTCTAATTTTGAAATACTCTCTCAACCATTGATAAATTTGTACGCTACAGAATGATTTAAAGAAGAGGAGAACAGGTACTAGAGAGCATGGAAAAAGAAGAGACTAGCAGACAAGAAGAGCGATTTGTAACTGTCTAGGTCCCTCCACTTTTAACACACTCTTACCAAAAACATGAAAACACGCCGCTCTTTAACCATCTGCGCTCTCTTTTTCTCTCACTCATAATATTGGAAAATACCTGAATCCTGGTTCGGATAGGCATTGCGATTGTAGTTCCCCAGCTTCTCCAGGATCTTCGTGACGTCATCGATCTTGGGCTCGGGCTCAGGGACCGGCAGAAGGACAGGCTTGAAAAGTTGGACCGGCTCCGGCTGCTGCTCCACGATCACCGTAAAATTATAAGCTTCAGCAGGTAGAGATAGTAATAACAGGACGACGTACAGTCTCATTGCGGGGGATACGGTAGCGCATCGCGTCAGGACCATAAACCGGTCCGGCTCAATTTTTTGCAAAGCGGGAGGAAAGGATTCGGGTGCAGGCAAACTAGAAGAGAATGCGGCGATGTGGGCGGAGCTAGGGCCGTTTTTTTTTGCTCGTCCCTTGGGGCGATGAATCTTTTTCGAAAAGAGCTTCTCGGCGAGACACCCAACATCCATATCAGTTGCCGTCGGACTGATGACTCCGAAAAGCCCTTTCCGCATTCCTCAGCAAGAATTTTTTCTGACAAATGAATTCAAGAGAAAAGAAATCGAGAAGATGTGGATTCTCAACGCCTTTTGTGCCATGTACGAAGTGATTTCGATAATTTTAAAATTGAAAGTTTATTGGTTTGAATTATGACTCAAAACTGGCCTTGAAATGGAATCCGTTCTACAAAGACAAGAATGCCAGAGGGACCCCTATAGGGGCGACCTTAGGGGCTCTTGAAGAACACCTTATCTATCCCTTTAGGGGGCACAGAAACTGGCAAAAGTGGCTACTATAAAGGTTTTAGTAAGTGACCACTCTAGGGGAGTATCCTAGTGGTCTCTAGACGTCTTTTATTCATTAAAAAAAATTGAAATAACTCTTTAGGGACCGCTTAAGGGGTCCCTAAAGAGGACTCTTTGATGAATCTTGATTTTTTTCCTCTCCTTATATAACACTTCAAGAAATGAGAACCTTCTTGAAGAAAAAAAAGCTGCTTTCAAGAAAATATCAAAAAAACAATCAGCGATTTTTAATTTACAATAATATCATTCTTGGGCTTGTCAACAGGAAAATCATTTTCATCCCTTTGAAGGAAAAAAATAATGAGGTTTGAAATAAATTTACCATGCGCTGGAGCTCTTTATTGCGTGTCGAACTTTGAAAATAAATTCAAAAACGGAGAAAAAGTTTGAATTTCCGTCAAAAGCGCGTTTTGCAGTAAAGTTGCTCCATGGAAAAAACGCTTTTTCCGTTTTTTTTTTTTTCAAACTGGACGTTTCTGGAAAGTTCTAGGGATCACTTAAGAGTGCTGAAGCCCCTAAAGGGGTCACTAAAAATGCCCTGACATGTCCGGTTCACGTTCCCAAGGTCCGAGGAACTTTTTCTCAAATTTCAATTTTGTCGAATCCCAATTTTCACAGTCCATATGAAGCCCACGAGGCCACTATTTTTTCATTTTACGTTTTTTTTCTCCAAAAACTCTCAAACCTGCAGTTAGACATTGTTTTCGATTACACGTAGAGAAGAGGAAGCTCAATTTTCTCCTTTTTTCGAGGTTTTCTTCATCAAGACGAACGAAAAAAAAACAATCACGGGCTCATTTGCGACGCGGCTGCACTCAAATTGCACGTGGATTGGCCAAATTTCCGATTACTCACTCCTTTTTTTTCAGGGCAATCTTTGAAGAATCCTATAATTTAATGTTTTAAGAGAATCTATGAATTTTCCTTTTCCTTTCAAAGAATAAAGGTTACAAGCTGTTCATTTATTTTATTAAATGATTTATTTTTATAAATGAAGAATTATCAACAAACATTGTACAGTACAAAGAAACATGGAATAATCTCAAAATGGAGGATCCAAATGAAAGTGAAATATTTACAAAAGGTCATCGAAGATTTTAAAAATCGAAAGTTCAAAAATATCCCTTTTTTTAAAGACATGAGTGAAATTTACATCGATTTTGTGCATTTGAAACGTTTTTTTTTCCTATTTACAAGGAAAATTTCAATTTGAAACAGGAAAAAGATTTTAGCTTTTTAAAGAGGGATACAAGTGCGCTCTGACGAACTGCACGTGAAAATTTACATTTTTTACATTTTATTATACAGTTGGTGCGTGTAATTGAAAAATGAGGCTTTCGAGGGAATCAGAAGTCGTCACTCAAGTGATTTTATAGATGCTTTTGAAAAGTTGAATCGGTTTTACATGTTTTAGTGATCACTTAAGGAGCTAGTTTTTCAAAAAAAAAAAAAATGACCCCTTGCCGCATCACCCAAGGGATCACTCATCTTTTTCTGAGGCCCTTTTTCAACCAGAAAGTCAAAAGAAGCAAGTTTCAGAATGTAATCGGTCGAAAATGATATTTTAAGAGCGACACCTGAAGTGATCCCTTGAAGCATTACTTAAGAGTTCACTTAAGTAGTAACTCAACTTGCGAACTTCAACGAATAAGAAAGAAGCTTCAAGATACATCCAACAAAAAAAAATGCACGAAACCCTCAAGCAAGTACTTGGAATCACCTCTCAAGTGACCACTTCCCTCATTCATTCAAAGTTTTCAAACCAACGGTTGACTTGGAACTGTTGGAGGACAATGGAGGGGAAATTGGCAAAGTTGGTTCGGTGGTAGTAGGTGATACGAAGTCCTTGGCTTCCCCTCGTCGCCGTCCAGGACGTCATCGTGTTCAGCTTCGCCACCGACTTCAACAAGGACGCCAGTTCGACCATCGGGAAGGACAGCGCGATGTTGTAGAGGGTGATCTCGTGGATCTTTCCGGATTTCCATCTCTGAAATTTCATTCTGTTATGCTCGGTGCTCTCTCGAAGTTACACGCTATTCACGTCTTTTACATGACCTCACCGGTTAGGGAAAAGAGGGCGCAGACAGGCTAGAGCAAGTAAGATACATCTTTCAACTTTCTAGCCCATTCGTCGCGATTTGACAGTGTCTGCGTCTTTCTTTTCCCTCACCGGCGAGATCAGAGAAACGTGAAAATAGCACGGCAACACGAGAGGGTCGCCGAGAGACGAGGAGGGCGCAGAGAAAAATATTTTAAAGTCGCGAAAAACGAAGTATATTCTGGAAAAGGCCTTTTATACAAAAAGCTACGTTAGCTCCGGCTAGACCAAGTGAGAGTCAAAATTTCGAAGTTCTCCTAGCAAATCCCACCTCAATGAGCTTGATTAGGTCCTGCGGGGAGCACGAGTTGGCTCCGACTTCGAGCCAGGAGCCGGTGAACTGGAGCAGCTGTGAGCTCTCCATCGGCTCGAACCAATCTCGAGCTGATTCCTCGCCGATCGAAAGGCCATCGAGCTGAAAATATGAAATTAACATCTTTATCGACTGTCTCATGTTTACATGCTATTTCCCCTCTTCTATGGCCCGGTGAGTGAGAAGAGAGCGCAGACAGGTCAGACTGTCTCAGAGCTCGGCTAATTAAGGTATTTTGACAGAGAAGTTTTTCATTTCACCAAAAGATGAATTAGCCTGATTTCCCTACGCTCTCTCATATTTACGAGCTATTTCCCCTTTTCTATGAAGCGGTGAGAGAGGAGAGAGCGCAGACAAGTCAGACTGTTTCGAAACTTGGCGAATGAAAATATTTTGAGAGAAATTTCGGAAATAATCATTCACACTCTCAATTCCCCAAAAGTTGAAATAGCCTGATTTCTCTACGCTCTCTCATTTTTACGTGCTATTTCCTCTTTTCTCTGGCCTCCTTGGTGAGGGAGAAGAGGGCGCAGACAGGTCAGACTTTTTGTCGGCAAGCTAATAAAAAGAATTTTTTTCTTTTTTCTGCGATTTTTCAATCTTCAAATTCACTTTGAACAGGAAAAGGCTTGGCAAATTTCCAAGGCAATAATTATTTTTGAAGTCGACCAAGAAAGCAATGAAAACCCAAAATCGAACCTGCTGAAGTCGAGCCTGAGCATAAAAATCGCGCGGGACGTGGAACCGCCACTCGACGATCAAATTCGTACAGAACCACTGAGCGAGGAGCTCGAAAAGCCGCGTGACGTCACATTGGCGACGGCTTGATCCCAGTTTCAAGGTGTTGATCTTCAAAGACGACGGCAGGGTTCTGGAGAGGATCTCACAGGGTTCCTCCTCTTCGCTGCTGGATGGCTGGAAGATTTTTCAGCTTTTTTCGAAGAAAAGCATTAAAAACGCACCATTTCGAACCAAAGAAGGTCCACAACGGCTCCCTTCAAAAAATCGGCCGCTTGGCCCGGTTCCATCGACACGACGTCACAGGAGCCTTCCAGCGTGAAACTGAGTTTTCCCTGAAACACAAAAATGAATAATATTTTGACTGTGCCTTTAAAATTTTGTATCGTAAGAATCTTGAAAGAGGATGAGAAGTCAGAATTTCAGGGCTAAGCTCAGTTTTTTGTACGATACTCCGTGCTGAACACTTCAAAAAATCAAAAAAGTGTTCCATTCCATTCTGATGATTTTTTCCAAGGGGCCAAATTAAAGACACATGCCGAGGGACAGCTCAAAGAAAGAGCTTCTTTTTTGCTCGGAGAAAAAAGAAAATTGCGACCAGCTGGCGCAGAATGGACTATAAGCGAAACTACAACAGAAGAATTCAGCTTTTCATGATTTTCCTGAAACTGACCGGCGTTACAAGCAGCTGTCTTATCGGCATCGGTTTTGTATATCTTTTATAGCGTTGGATGAGTTTTTTGACATGTTGCGAAGCGATTTTCATCCGTTGAAGCGTCCGAAATTCTACCTGAACTCCTTTTTTAGAAGGGAATTATGAAAGATGTTAAAAATTTCTGGAAAGCCTTAAGAAATTTCGAAGTTTTCCTCGAGAACTTATAATGTGTTCAGGAACGTCAGAGTGGTCCCTATAGGGTCCAAAGGTGAGATGCCTTTGCGGGGGACAAGAAAGTGCCCACTTTAGGGGTATGAGAGTATGACCCCTAAGCTCCTAAAGCTCAAGTGGCCCCTATAGGGGTCCTTTATTTTGTTCGGAATCGAACATCAGAAGGAAAAGCTTTATCGATTACTTCTCTGTTGATCATATCAATATACTACTAGGTTGCTCCCCTATAGGGGCCATTAACTGAAATCCCCGATAGAGACCAATTTCGCAAGCTTAAGTGACCCCTATAGGGAGAAGAAGAGCTTTCTCTAGAGGGGGTACTTCAGAACCCTATAGGGACCACTCTGTAATTCCTAAGCACTATGAACTTTCCCGATTTTTCGCGCGTGCTACTTCCTTTGTTTTCCTTATTTCCTTGATGTTTCAAAACTTGAACATTTTGTGTACATATTGATGTTTAATCAAGATCAAACAATTAGTAAACAATCCGAGTTCAAACCTTCCCTTGGTTTTCCAAAGATCGAAAAAAGCCACAAATTATCTTTTAGATATACCTGCTTGACGATTTCCAGCTGCATTTCGTGGGGGAGAAGCTCAAAATCGAACATTTTTTTTCCAATTGACTGCACTTATCTGAAAAATAATAAAAAATGGATGGGAATCGAGTTTGAGAGCGAATAATGACAATTTCGCACGTCTAGAAGGTTTAAAATTATTGGAATTTTGAAAAAATTAACTTTTTGGGAGAAGTAGGTACCAGTTTTCACGATGATTTTCAGAAAAAAACCGTAAATAATTTTTTTGAAAAAAATTGGAAAAAGCATTCAATTTAAGGTCTTTTTTTCAGCTTTCGAAAAAGTTTTTTTCATGGCTTGAATTGATATCAAATAGTATAGACACTACAGAATTGAACTTGAAACTTAACTTTTTCGAAAAAATATATAAAAATAAATCTTTTTACTATAGCCACCCTCGCCAGGATCGAAAATATATACGAGAAAAAAAAAGCCGAGGACAGTTGTCCACTGAGAAATCTTTATAACAATTGCAATGGGGGCCTGGGAAACTGTGGGCGGAGTCGTTAAACATTTGAGAATGTGGGCGGAGCCACGTCGTTTTCCTTGTGCCAAGGCCGGGGAATACCTGCGTGTGACACTGATCACGTTGAAAACACGTTAAAAGTTTACTTTTTGTGGTGTTTTGGGTGGATACATATTTCCTCATACTTCTCAAAAAAATGATTAAATTTGGAAAAAAAGAAAAAAAAAAGTTTTTACTTTGAAAAAAATTGAACCAATGAGAGAGTTTTTGAATATTTTTTTCTCAAACATTTTTTTCATATTGAAACTTGAGTAATGCCCTAAAAACAGTTACAGACTACTAAAAAAAACTAAAAAAAAATTTTGAAAACTGCCTGCGAAAAAAAGAGCCGCTGATGGCATATTTACGCTCTATGGCTAAATTTCAGAAAAAAAGACTTTGTTTTTCAAAAAGAGCTCTTTAAAAATTTTTTTAAGGTTTGAAAAAAATAAGAAAAAAATTCAAGAAATCGAACTAGTGAAGCTGATATTTAAATTCAATCTGTCTACTTCAAAATTTTAGAAAAACAGCTGCATCGTTAATTAAAGGCGCATAGCCTTTCCCGCACCTCCAAAAAAAAAATTTTTTTTCATGCTCCTTTAAACTAGAGTTGAACAACTACATAGAGTAATTTATGACGATTGCGTTCCGAAATGTCCTTATTAAAGGCGCATACCCCTTCTGGATTCTCAAAAAAAATTTTATGCCCCAGGGTTGGTGAACTACAAATAATCCTCAAAAAATTGACAATTTCGAAAATTCTCTATTAAAGGAGCGCAACCTATAACATGATCTTTTGAACCAGGGTCCTTATAACTACAAAAAGCATTTTGAAATAGGACTAATAGATTATTAAAGGCGCAGAGCATATTCTTGGAAAATTCATCCCCTGCTTCTGAAAACCCCAGAACAAAGTGCTTCGAAATCAAACCAGCAAAATGACGCGCACTTTTTGTGTGTGTGTTTTCAATTCAAAAACCCATAAAACTGAAGTCTGCGGGTAAAAATGGTCAATAGCCGTCATGTTCAAGTCACATGCGACGGGGTATTCCCCGGTATTTTTTCGGTCAGAGAACGCTCATTTTTTTCAAGAGAAATGAAAGGAAAACTTGTAGAGGTATTGAACCAAGAACATTTGGATTGTAAATCTAAAAGACAACCGACTGAGCCATGTGAAGATTGAAAATGGAGCCAAGGATGGCGCACGGAGCCTATTGGATCAATAAAACGGATGACAGATGGTCCTTGTTTGGTTAGGTCCGGAGAGCGGACACCTGTCAGCCTAGTTTCCCCTTTTTCGGTTTTTAAGATCAAAGTAATGATTAAAACTACCAAAAAATATACATAAAAGGCTCAAGAAAAATGGCAAAAAAAAAATCCGCGCCTTACGGGACCGAACCTGTAACCCTTCGAGCAAGAAACTGAATCGCTATCGCCTGATCCATCATGTCTAAGACGCCGAACGATGAGAAAACGACCATATTCTCCTTTTGAGGAGCTATGGAATTCAAAATTAGACATGGCAAGTTTGAAAAAAATGGCAAAACGAATTTGCGCCTTTAGGAGCCGAACCTGTAACCCTTCGAGCAAAAGACTGAATCGCTATCGCCTGAGCCATCATGTCAGAGGCGCCGAACGATGAAAAATCGCGCATATCCTCCAAAAATTTAATATATATATTTCAGTCAGGTAACGAACCTGTGAGCTCATAATCCATAGACTGAAGCATAATGAGCTACAAATTTTCTTGGCACCTTCAGGAATCGAACCTTTGACCTTTGGAGCCATAGACTGAATCGCTACCGGCTGAGCTATTATGTCAACCTAGGCGAAAGCTGAAAAAAGTGTATGAAAATTGAAAAAAAAATAACTCGCAAACTCCTCGGGAAAAGTCCTAGTGACCACTATACTGTTTTTCGTTCTCACGGCGTTCCAAAAGGGAACCTCGCAGTAGAGATAAATGAGGCAGAAAGTACCGCGCCTCAATTGCAGAAAACTGGGCGTGGTTTAGTTTTGTATTGGGAATTCACAACCCTATTTCTTGTTACATTTTCGTTTCTGAGTGTTACTTCTGTGTTTATATTGTTCGTCAGCTCTGACTTCATATAAGTTGGTTGTGTCATGTCGCTCCTTGGCCGTTTACCGCTTTAGTTGAGGCAAAACGAAAAATGATAAATCGCGAGTTTTTAATTTACATGCCATGTATTCGACATCTTTCTGCTTGATTCATGTGCAGAACGAGTTTTTCTACAATCTTAAATTGTTCCAAAAAAATCTTTGTCGGCAAAAATAATTTTTAAACTGAATTTCATGGAATATTGTAAAATTTTGGGTGTTCCGCGCGAAAGACTAAAAACTTTGTGGTATGTCGGTCAATCTTTTTATTTTTGATAGCTGAAAATGTTCACACAGGTTCATTCAAAAGAACATGGTTAATTAGAGAATTGGAAAAAAATTTTTTTAGAGAACACCTGCGAAGATCTCAAAACTACGCAAAAAATGAGCGTTTTTCCATTATCATTCTATGTGATTTTTGTCAAAACTTCTCAACAACATTCATTCAACTTTTTTGTTTTACGTTTTACTGTCATTCTTTCATCTTTTAAACAATGAATACCATAGGCTTACAGCTGAAAATTTTTCGTAAAACCGATTTGAAGGTTGAGAAGCAAGTATACGGACAATTTCCAGTGAAACTTCATCAAATTGTTTCTTTATGATTCGAAAGCTTCCACTATTCCATGAACATCATGATAATCACAAAAAATACTCTGAATTCAATCGAAACGTCACAGAAAAAGTCAAAAACGAAGTTTTAAGAAATTGTGAATTTTCAAAAAAAAAGTTCTGTTGCGCAAGTACGCTCCAACGAACGCAAGGGCGCGGTAAAATGACACGCCTCATCGGCTCGCTTGCGAGTTCCCTTTTGGAACGCCGTGTTCTTTATATGGAGCACTATTGTGAGGGAAAATCCAATATCTTAAAAATGAAAAAAAAAAAGAAAAAATACATAAAGCTCAATTTGAAAAAAAAACCTTCAATAGTGACCACTTCGGTAAATTTATTAAATTATCAATGGAGCGCACAAGCTTAGATTTTCGCGGCTATTTTTTTCTTCTTATCTTTATAAGGCATTAAACAAGTTTTTTTACTTCGATTTTTGAATTAAAATCATTTTTCAAAAGGAAAATATTCAAAAAAGCCTCCCGCAAGGTTTATTTTCACACATCTTATCGATATACCCAAACCTAATCACCACCTCTTATCAAATCAAAGAACAGTAACAGAAGCCATTGTCTTACTGTTCTCTTAGTGTTTCGCTTCCTCATACATAGCCAAGATCAAACCTTCCAAAATCAAACCAACGCAATTCTTACAACTGATAAGAGTGTGACCAAACTCTTAAAGAACAAGATCTTTGGGTTCAAGAAGCTTCTAAAGCGGCAAGTTTTTTTTAATTGAATTTTTTCGAAAAGATACATAATTTATTCACATCTAGCTTCAAAGTCTGAACATCGTTTTTCCGCACGCTATTTCGCACTAGTTCTGATTAGCGGTTAACTATATAGGTATAAAACGTTGGAAAATAATAGACCACGACTTTTCAAAGATTCCTGGGTCATTTAGTGATCACTCAAGTGATGTTAGAGCCTCTTTAGTGGTTACTTGGCAGTATTTATCTTTCTACAAGCACCAACACTGTATGATCAATTGATATCCTTATAATTCGTGAAAAGTGGCCACTCAAGGGACTTTTTAAGAAGCCACTTTCACAAAAATCCTTCATGTGTTCGAAATCTCCCAAGAAGTATATCGAATTTCCTTCATATTTTCGAAAATTTTCCTTATCGAGTCGTTTAGTGATAACTCAAGTGATGTTAGAGCCTCTTTACTGATCACTTGGAAGCAAGAATCGTCTCACCAGTACCCCTTGTGCATGGGAATATCGTAAACTTGTTAACCGTGATAAGTGGCCACTTTAGGGATTTCTCAAGAAGTATATTGAAATTCCTTCATATTTTCAAAAATTCTCATCACCGAGTCGTTAAGTGATCACACAAATGATGTTAGAGTCTCTTTAGTGTCGACTTGAATGCAATGATTGTCTCGCAAGTACCTCTAGTGTACGGAAATATTATAACCTTGATAAGTGATCACTTCAGGGATTTTTTTAAAAATTAAGTTTTGTAAGCTTTTGATCCTCAAGACTGCCATTCGAACTTCCTTTTTCTTTTGAACAAAAAATTGGGGGTTTTCTCCCTTAAAAAACTACTCTCAATCTTCAAAAATAAGGTTCACAACAAATAATTTGAAGCACCAAACAGCTGATGCAACAGTGGAGGAAACGAAAAGAACGCGGCGGGGAGACGTCACGAAAGGAAAGAATAGCAAGGGAAAAAATATGGAAGGTCGACCCGGGTTCAAACGTTGACGCAATGGCAAAGAACCAGGGGTATTCCCCAAAAACAAGACAATGAAGTTGAAAGTACAATAATTCGCTAGAACTTGGGGAAAAAAAGATTTTTCCAAGCATCCTCTAATAACTCGATATCCATCAGAAACTTCAAAATAAAATGAATTTCTTGAAAAGAAAATCTTACTAATTATTTAGTACATAAATTCCAGCGCAGGATCTCAAAATAATTTTTTATTATCACAAAAAAGGAGGTACCGGTATTGTGGATCAAAAGAATGCGATAATGACAAAACAGCTGCGAAAAATCTCAAATTATCAATGGAGCGCGAAAACAGCTTATTTGTCAAAACGCGATCATGGCTGAACAATCCAATCACCATTATTGTTGTATTTACAATGGAGAGAAATGGCCACGGGAAAAGTTTCAAAAAACAACGAATAAAAATGGTTGAACTTGGGGGAGGTATATGAAAGAAAATCCGCGAGGAAAGTGTGCTCCAATGCGATTTTGGGGGGGGAAAAGTGAACTTCTCAGCTTCTTTCTTTCATATACTCAAAATTTAAACAAGAAAAGAAGGTTCAGGTAATCTTTGGTTCTTCGTTGTGATCGCCGCCGACGGTGACAGAAGCCTGTTGGATCGCGTAGCTGCCGACGCGTTCATCGGCCAGCGGCGAACGGTAGACGTGCTTGTCGCCGTAGGGCAGGGGTCGTTGGTGCAGCTCTGGGGCAGGTGACGGGTAGTGCTTGAACGAACTGAAACCTCGGCGTTTCGCAAGGAAGATGATTTTCTTTGCGCTCAGGCAGGGTGGCCCAGGCTTCCGGCCTCATTTTTTGCGAAAAAGCCCGTTTCATCTAACTCAAAATTTTCGGATAAAATCAAGAGTGTGCTTTTTGGTGTTGAAAAATTCGGTATATTGAAGAAAATTTGAGCTGTTTGGGTCAGACCGGCCCTTTTTGCTCGAGTCAAAGACCTACACGGGAAGTGCAAAAGGTCGAGATATCGCAATTTAATGAAACTTGGTATATAGGTGCTTTTGGACACCCTGAATTCAAGAAAGTTGAAAAAAAGTGCGCCTTTTTGGTTCTAGTCGAGTTATGGCGCCTCAAAGTTTGCACGCAAAAAATGCATTGGATGGAAGGAGAGAATCTATTGCGGCGACTATCTCTAGCTACCAGCGTGGTGTAGTGGCTAGCGGTCTAGCGCTATGGAACCTATGATGCAGGTTCGAATTCTTTTTTGTGCAATTTATTTTTGCCAATTGTTTTTCTTTGAAAAAATGGGGAACTTTTGAAATTGGAATAAAAAAAAGCGCTCAAAACTTTGAAATTCACTATAGTCTTATTAAATTCCAATACCTCGACCTTTTGCACTGTTAGGCTGACAAGCGGGCCGGGTCGGGCTTAGAAAACGGTCGACAGTTTAGCCCTCGCCCAAGCCTGTTGGCCAAAAATGGTCCATAGCCCTCCTCAACACACCAGATGAAAACTCCGGAAGTCTCAGCCTTCGCAATTTCCTAGTCCTTGAGTAAGGACACCCCAAAGTCAAAGAAACCCCTTGAAAATAAGCTTATTTGGGGCTTTGGACCTTTTTTTTCTCAATAACTGGGAAGCTGTGCAGTATGAATCTTCTAGGTCAATTATTTTTCCTCTTTTTCAAGCAACTCAACAATGATTCTACCCACATCAACGGAGGACTTCGCCTCGCCCCGACGTTCACCGCATTCTTAATCGCCTGTTCATCTTCGTACCGTTTCCTATCGCGGAGATACCTTAAATGGACACAATTCTAGAATTATCCTTGCTTCCACGCGACCTGGCTCTATAGAAGCACATCAAGAGAGCCATGAGGACAAAGATGATGGCTAGAAGAAGGAGGAAACCGATGGCAATGATCAGAACTTCCACAGGGATTCCACTGTCGTCTTCAGCTTTCCAAGGCTCGACCTGAAATTTTTGAGTCTTTTTGAAAAGGCAAAAGCTACGGGCATCTGCGCTCCACGGACAAAATTTCAGAAAATTCGGTCATGAATTCATTTTCTAGTTCTAAGCTATTAATAACCACGGAAATTGAATAAAAATTGTAATAAAAACCGAGTTTCGTCAGAAGAGCACAATTGCTGGCTCACAGAGCTGGAAAATTTTCTGTTTCCGTAAAAAATTTTTTTTTCAAAGGTTCAAATCTCTGCACCGAAATTCTTGACTCATAAGTTTTCTCAAATTTTTTCAATTTTTCGCCGCGTCTTGAAAGTTTTCGCATGCCTGCGTCTCTCTGTTCCCTCACCGGAGAGGTCATAGAAAAATGAAAATAGCACTACAGCATGAGAGGGCGCAGAGAAGTCCCACACTTTTTTTCGGAAAACTTCACGGACATGAACTTTTCTAGGCGTTGGAAGTCCTCTCAGAGCCATCGGCTGGTTCTCCAAAATGGCCAAGGACCGGTCGGCCGGCAGCATTTCCGACGCCGTCTTGTTGAAAAGTACCTACAAACTGCATTTTGAGCTTTTCACCCTTTTTTTTTCCACGACGAACCACTCTCAGATCCACCGAGTTCGTTGAGACGATTCCATGGTTGGTTTTGTAGACGACTTCCTTTGCCAGGGTCAAAAGCCCAGTCACGTTTGAAAGTAGGCTTAAAATTTCATTTTTATTCAGGTAAGGGTTGGAGATAGTTTAAATTGTCCATGGCAAAAGGAAAAGCAGAAAAACTTTTGTTGTCAGATATTCTTTAAGAGTTTCTTGATGCGCCTTTAATAGTAATTCAGATTGCAAATGGAAGCGACTTTAAAGGTGCATAGGTGGAAAACTTTTTGGCAAAGGATTCAGAATCGGAGATTATTTAAATCCCAAATTGAGCCTGTCCTTGGAAAAATGAAAAGCAGAATAATTTTCCTGGTGGGACAATCTTGAAGAGCTTCTTCATACGCCTTTAATACTCCAGGCCTCGAATGGAAGCGATTTTAAAGGCGCATAGGGTGACAATTTTTTTGGAAAAACCACACCACATATTTCCGTTATGGTTAAAAAAATGTACCTAGTTTTTTTTTGTCATTTGAGAGCTTTTCCATGAAATATAAGTTTGAAAGAATCCTTCAACTGGGGAAAAGTCGGAATGGTGGATAATGGCCGCTAAAAGGGAGAGGCTCAAAAAAGGCCGCAAAATTGCAGCAAAAAAGCTCGAAAAAGGCCGCAAAATTGCAGCAAAAAGGCTCAAAAAAGGTCGCAGAAAGGCAGCAAAAAGGGTTCCTTTATCGAGTTTCCTATATTTCCTGGGATTGTAAAGGCTCAAAAAAGGATGGAAAAAATAAGAGGCAACAAAAATGGTGCATACAAGCCGATGAATTGGCGCAAAAAGGCAACAAAAAAGGTATATGGAGCCTTTCTCAACTCTTAGCGACTTTTTCTATGTCCTTCCCATCTTGCAACTTCTCTCTTACCCAGTGACGTCATCGACAATCTCCGGCGTGACGTCATTCGGCTTGTAGGGCAGCTCGAGGCTGAGCACGTCGCTGTTCTCGTGAACATATACCTTCAGACCGACTTTTCCGATGCTATCATCGGCCGAGTCTTTGGCTTGCAGAGAGACGTGGAACACTCCGCCAACGTAGTCTCTACAAATTAACCACCATAAATTCCCAATGAATCTTTTGAAATGAACCTTAACGGCTGAAGGACCTTTACTTGTCCTGTAGAAGGATCGACGTCGAAAATGCCCTCGACTCGGCGACTCATCCCCCGGTATTCAAAGTTGGCGCCAGTCACCGAGTATTCGATGGGTTTTTTGACTGAAATCCGATTTTTCAAGCTTCAAGGAAAAAAAAAGGGAAGGTATTAGTTCAAGCGGTCCTTCTCGTGTAGTTTTAGATCAAGTGGTCCTTTTAGTGATGGCTTTTGTTCAAGTGGTCCTTCTAGGAATGGCTATTGTTTAAAAGGTCCTTCTAGTAATGGCTTCAGTTCAAGTGGTCCTTCTAGGGATGGGTTTAGTTAAAATGGCCCTTCTAGGAATAGCTTTACTTCAAGTGGACTTTCTAGTGATGGCTATTGTTCAAAAGGTACTTCTAGGGAAGGCTCTAGTTCAAATGGTCCTTCTAGGGGTAGCTTTAGTTTAAGTAGTCCCTCTAGTGATGTTTTTAGTTCAAGTGGCCCCTCTAGTGGTGACTCTAGAGATACTAAGCTTCGTATAGCCGATTCACGGCTAGCTTATGACTCTAAGGGGGCGTGGTCTGTCTGCGCTCTCCACAACTCAGGCACTATCTCTTTTCTGATCGTGTAAGGACCTTTTATCTCGATGACTCAAGCCAGTCGTGAATCAGCTAGATCTGGGACTTGGTAAAACTTCAAGGGAACTTCTCAGAAAATTTTGTTCCCTTAAAGGATCGCTTTTAAGCATTCTAAAAAACCACAAACGTCCATTAAAAGCTCTAAATCTTTTGGACTCCGCTATAAAATTTTTTGGAAAACAAAAATTTCAAAAGTTTTTTTTTCTGATTTCTGAGATCCTTCTAGAAGCTCCTTTTTCTCCAAACTTCTGAAAAAGACCCTTAAAAATATATTTCTCACCACTCATGCTGGAATCCGGATCCACAGCTTTAACCGTCGAAATTTCCGATCCAACGACAATATCCTTGTCGATAATGGCTTCATACTTGCTTCTCACAAAGACAGGACCGTTGTCGTTTCTAGAGTAATTTTTTCACTAAAGAGATCCCTCTGATAACTTACACATCCCTGACACGAACGACAAGTTTCATGGCCGTTGGCCAGGAATCTTGCGGCGTGTTCGCCTCGTTTGAAGCGCCAATGTCGATTCTGAATTAAAAAGGTTCAGGGTAGAATAAAGAAGATTTATTCAAGTTTATAAACTAATCGGCGAGATTTTGAAGCGTGCTGACCTGTCTGCGCTCTCTTCTCCCTGACCCGATAGGTCATAGAAAGATGGAAAAAGTCCGTAAACTCAATAAAGTCGACAAGGAGTGAATAGGTGCAAGTAAATTGAATTTTTTCAATTTTTGGCGAATGAGCTATAAAATTCGAATTTTAGGAAAAAATACAAAAGAGCAAACGCGTTTTGGTCGAGTTTCTGAGAAATATCTGGAATATTTCATTTTTGAGCTTATTTTTATAGTGTTTTCCGAGCCACGTTTTGAAAGCACAGCAAAGAAAAAGCTACCGTAAGCTCAGCATTGTTGAGCCTGAGCCTGTGCTCTATAAAAACAAAGGTCTTGAAACGAATATCGGCCGAATTTGGTGAGCGGTTTTGTAAGAAAAACGGGACAAGCAGGCGCAGAATCTGGGAACTTTTTTGTGGCCACTATAGAGGCTCGCCAAGGACTACTTGGAGAAGACACTAAAGTGACCACTAAACCCACCTCTATAGCGGCCACTTTGTCGTCCAGTATTCCTTCCAGTAACTCTGATAATTTTAAAACAAACAGATTGGACCAGTTATGTTGATCAATTGACCCCTAAAGTGGCCACTAAAATTTTTAGTGTTCTAGTGTAGCACTTAGATCTCTATAGTGGCCACTAACTTGAGTTCTTTAGTAGACATTAAAATGTCAAAACCCTATAGTGGCCGCTTAAATTTTTCCCAGAATGGAATGCTTTTTTCTTTTTACGGCATTTTTTTTTTGCTTTTTTTTTACTTTCCCAGTTTCAGTAACGCCTCCTTACACATATTCGTCGTCAGATTCCCTATCCAGGGGCTGCTCCAAAGTGACCACTCCAGTGGTCGAATGCAACGAGAACTGCGGAGGTGAGCTCGAAGCCAAGTGGAAGAAAATGGGCTGCTCGTCCAGGTCAACGGCTCTCACGGTCGTGACCACCGAGGAAGTCGGCGCGTCTTCAGGAACCTTGAAATCCTCTTTTTTTTTCTTGTTTATCAGGTTATTGGAAACCTCAACAGTGACCATTGAAACGTCAAAGTGGATCTTGTGATCGTCCTCGTCCATTACAAGAAGCTCTCCGTTTATTTTTTCCGAATTGTGACGTCCAGCCCTCACCGACAGCAATATCTTCAACGTTTTCTTTGATTTTTTGTTCTTGTCAGGATACTTTTAGAAGGGCAGTTGAAAAAAAAATGGGGCTCGAATCATTTTGTAGAGCCTTTTATTGCGTGTCGAAAATTTTACTTGAAAATTTACAAAAGCTTTTAGTTTTCGAGATAAATCAATTTAAAGGAGTTCGAGCAAAGCTGGAAAGGGTGGATGACTTCCGCTAAAAAAGAGAGGCTCAAAAAATGCCACAGAAAGACAGACAAAAGGCTCGAAAAAGGCCGCAAAATGGCCGCAGAAAGGCCAAAAGGGCTCAAAAAGGTCGAAGAAAGGCAGCAAAAGGAGTCCCTTTATCAAGCCTTCCATTTTCCTAGGATTTTAAAGGCTTAAGAAATGGTGAGAGGCAGCAAAAATGGTGCATAAAAGCCGATGAAATGGCGCAAAAAGGCAGCAAAAAAGGAACCTTTTATGGAGCCTTTCTCAGCCCTTACCGAGTTTGCCTATTTTAAATTCCCGCTAAAAGGGCGTTTTGCAGTAAAGTTGCTCTATGGACAAACCAAATCGCCATATTTCCATTATTTCTGATTCTTGTCAAAATTTCACCAACTTATACAGTTCTCCCTGAAATTCCTCCTAGAAAAGTAGAAAAAATAACCGGATAACTGTTCGTCTTTTCAAAGTCGAATTCCTGGTTGGTTCTGATCTCTCCGCTCTTCTCGTCAATCGATAGCAGTTCATTGGACTGCACGTCTTTCCGATTGATCGGGTCCCACAACGAAAAGCGCAGGTTGCATTTTTGGCTCAAGGGCTTGACGTCAACTTGGCCGATCACCGTGTCGACTGGTTGGTTCTGGAAAAAAGTCTGTTCAGATTTTGAAAGTCAAGTCGTAGCTCAAGCTCCGCCCCTAATAAACCAATCAGAAAGCTACAGAGCTTCATTGTACTCAACTGAGCAGACTACATTCTAATTTCATTATCAGCACCTCTCGAACATGGAAGATCAAGTTCTGCTCGGGGTCGATCTGTGGCTGGCAGTCATCCGAGGGAAGGACGTCGATGATGACCGTCGCGTTGGTCGACGTCACTCCGGCGTTGTCCATCGTACTCGCCGTCACCGTCATCCTCTTCATCCCGGCGTGGCCTCTCAGAAGCTCGACGTTCCGAATTGTGCCGTCGTCGTCGACGAAGAACATGCGGAGAGCGTCGACGTCATCCGAGTCCAGGGAGAACTTCACGGGGACGTCTTCAGCGACGGCGACCCTCGCGACGAAGGATTGGATGGGCGCGTCGTCGTAGATCATCGCGACGACTTCGTCCTCTAGAATCGTCAGCGACGTCGTCGAATCTTCGATCGTCACGTGGACCGGCGCGACAATCGACGGATCGTCAGCCAAGGCGACGAAGAAGTCAAAGTTCTTCTGTTTGGTGTCGTTGAGGGGAGATTTCGTCTTCATGGACCCTTGTGAGTCGACGGTAAATCGTTCAGATTGAGGTCCAAGGAGGGCGAATCCGTCGGTGATGGCGTCGTCGCTGGCGTTGACGGCCGAGGCGAGTCCGATCACGGTGCCTGAAAAGTTTCACAATTTTATTGAGTTTACTCTAATCTACCAATCGGAGCATGTCGCGGAATGTTCGAAGAGTACTCAGGGTCAGCAAAATGGGCGTGGCGTCGTTTCAGAATCACCAATTTCGTCGAAGCTTCATCTTTTTTCTCCCCGTTTTCCACTCGGATAACCATTTCAATAGGACTTGTCTCATTGAGAAGACTTCCTTTGGTCGTAATTTTACCTGAAATTTGATAAATTTCCCTAAAAGGTTCTCAAAGTTTCAGATTACCATTCTCATCAATTTCGAATGAATTTTCCGGATCAACGTGGAACGAGAGATTTCTATTGAAGGGAACGACGACGGCTTGATAAACGAAGGATCCTTGGGGACTTGATTCCAGAATATTGATTTCCTTGGGTACCTGTGGAACTTCCGAGATTTCTGGTGGCCGTTAAAGGGTTTCTGGCTTCGATAAACGACCTCAGTGGTTCAAAAATTTTAGAGAAAAGGAAAAAAAGGTCTCAAAATCGCTGAAAAAAGTACAATCCACATAGATTTTTGGAGAAAAACTGTATTTTAGCCTTGGTAGGACTTTCGATTTTAAGTGGTCCCTTTAGTGGTTAAAACTTAAGTATTTCTTGAAAGAAATAGGAAGTTTGAAAAAGTTCCCAGTGGTGATGTTCCACAAAAAAATTTAAAACTGGAAAAAAAAATGTCAAAAAATCTCCAGCGTTCTAAATTTGTTTTTACAGCTTGAGTAGTCACGCAACTGTTTTTGAACCATCAGAAGGAAAAAATGACAAATGATGAAAGGCTTGAAGTCAGAAAATTGACTCTCAACAGGAGTGCGAGCTCAGGGATTTTTCAGTGACCATTCAAGGGAATTCTTAAGAAGACCACTTAAGGGATTTATTAGACTATCTACCTTATGTCTGGAGTTATCAGTGGTTACGCTGCTGAAAATATTGATTTTCAAAGCTTTAGTGACCACTCAGGGACTTTTATTGATTCAGTGACCACTTAGGGACTTTTATTGATTCAGTGGCCACTTAAGGGATTTTTATTGAATTTTTTTTTCGAACTACCAGAGCTGCTAGTGGTCACACTGCTGAAAATATGAATTTTCAAAGCTTGCTTTAAAAAAAGATTTCATAATGAACAACCTTAATACCTGAACCAAAAAAATATGAATGAGGAAAGGATCGAAACAATCGGAATATATTATTCTACGACTCTGTGACTTCAGTGTCACCCCTTGAGGTGAATTAGTGACCACTTGAGGGATTTTTATATATATTTTTTCAAGCTTCTAGAGCTCCTAGTTGTCACATTGCTGAAACTAACTATTTTTTAAGTTCAGATTTCATAGTAAAAATATACCTGAACCATCTTCAAAGGTGAGCTATCCCAATCCGCTTGCTCATGCTCAACAATGACCAGCCTCTCGCCTTGAAATTTCAAGTTTCTCGGAAGAATCGACGAATTTCCTACCAACAGCCTCAGGCTCCATCGGATGAGCTTCATCTCGAGCCGCCACCTTCAGCTTGATTGTCGCGAGTCGAGAAGCGCCGAGGGATTTCCGCAAGATGACGTGCGCCGATTGGCCAGACGGCACGACGTCGAAGAACGTCGCCACGTCATCTGGAGCCGAAGTTCCATCGATTTCCGAAGCTTCGGCGACTGATAAGGTGTATTTCAAGGCGGCGTCCGGATCCCTGTCGCTGAAGTCGACGGAGCACACGACGACTCCAACTTCTTCGCCTGGAATCCCGATTTTTCTTTGGATGGATGGTTTCTTTTCTGACCGCTACTCAAAGAAAGGACGCCTTCTTCGGATTCTTGAACTTCGACAGCGTGAGAACCGATTCCTTCCAGTTTCACTGTCACTTTTGTCGTCGCCAATTTCAATCCGTTCTTTTCTTCTTGGGCAGCGACCTGGAACCATTTTCATACTAGAACTACATGCTCAAAAACTGAAGGACAGGAAAGTTTTAAAATTCCCTCTAAAAAACTTCCCACAAACCATCAGAATCTAAAAATAGTATTGAAAATCACCATTTTCAGCTTCCTGCAATTTTTTTAGTTAATAATTATGATAATCAGAAGCTCCAAGTTTACGGAGAAACTAAATATTTCTAAATTACTGAAAGAGAGGTTAAATAAAATTCAAAGATGAGAATTTGATCGACAGAAGTAAAGTAAAATACTGATAACTCCAGAGGGAAAGTTTAAGTGGCCCTTTAAGGACTTTTTGTTCCATAAGTTCCATTTCACGATCCCAAAAAACTGCAAAACAGCTTCTTCTAAGCTCATTTATTCACCTTTCTTAGGAAAAATGACCTTTTTATCCGTTATTTCTTTCTCCTTTTTCTGAAACTTTTCGTGATTTTTTTTTCTACACCTTTTTTGTCTTTTTTAAAAAACCCTTTCCAAAAGGAAGACACAAAAAGAAGCTCGGAAGGTCTTTCAAAGACCTTTTCAGGTACTTTTGGACTTTTCCCGCGTTCCCGTTATAACTCGAGTTAAAAACCGCAAAAATTACCGTAAGTTCATTTTACTAAAAAAAGGATTCAAAATCAAAAAATCAGATCTTGATCTCAAGTTTACATAAACGTAGTAAAAATCAATGGGTTTTTGATAATAATGATGACACTTTACTGCTATTTAACGTTGTGCAACAGGAAAAAAATGAATATGTTAAATTTTTAAAATTTTTAGAAGGTGAGAATTTGAAGGAAGGAAAGTAACGAACTTCAAGGCGGTCGATACAAAGTTAAAAATGAACTGGAAAGGTATATACTTTTTGAAAAGCTCCTTTTGGACTCCGTTTACTTGTTATATCTCGAATTGAAAATCAGAAAGAGAAAGTTACTGTAGGACTTGGAGAAAAGTAAAGCTGAAAATGACCGATTATCGGGGCTCTAACGAGCTTCAAGACGATCAATCGATGGTACAAAGAAAAAATAATAAATTTGTGCGTCCTGGCTCAAGTGAAAAATCGTATAACCTACCGTAGCTGATCCATCTATTACCCTGCGAGAGGATTCAATTTAAAACCATAATTGGAAATCTTGAACATCAGTTCTCTTAAGGAGTAAAAGCTAATGATAACTTTTTCGATTTGAACGAGAAGTGAGTTAGACAACGAAATCAAAGCTGGGAAAGTATTCTAAGACCTTTTTTTAAAAATTTTTTAAAAATTCCCTTTTCAGGTACTCATGGAAATCCCGTCGAGTTAAAAATCGCAAAACCTACCGTAAGATGATCCTCTCTGGATTCCCTCAAAGGAGCTCCGAGATAGTTCAAATCGCCATCGGGAGTGACTTCGTAGAGATCGGCCCGACCTTCCGTGATACGGTAGGCGAGGAGCTGAGTGGCGCCCTTCAAAGGGAGCTTCCCGAGGAGTTTCTTGGTGCTCGACGCCGAGAACTCGTAGGCCTCCTCGTCGAAGCCGAACATGACGGGTCCGTCTTGCTCGGCCTCGAGGTGGACAAGGATCGTGGCGTTGGTCGTTTGAGAAGACGAAGAGTCCGTGGCGATCGCCGTCAACGTCACCGTTTCTCCCAAACTGCTCCGTGTGACGAATTCCGGGTGCTGAACCGACATCTTCAGATTGTTTCTTCTTTGAAAAAGTACCAGAATTGTCAGAAGCCCTTCCGTAAGGTGGATGGAGAAGAGACCACTGGAATCTCTTAGAGAGTAGATGATCGCCGAAATGTTCCCTAGAAGATACTTTCTAAATTCTCTCTAGAAATTGAACGAATGAACATTATTTTTTTCAAAAACTAAAAAATTTTTTTCTGAGTATGCTTCACTACAGTCGAACGAGAAAAAAGGCAGAAATTCATAAATTTTCCTTTTTTTTTCTTACAAAAGAGGTCATTTCACTTTGAGTATGGGAATTTTTTTGAAAAATGGTTAGGAAATTCCAAGATGTACCACAAAAAAAGACTCTGAGGGTCTCAATCTGCAGAATTCCTTATTTTTTTCGAGAAATAAGGGCTCAAAGCCCCAAAATACCGGATTTTTGAGGGTTTCCGTTCTCAAAAATTTTTTTGTGAAGGTCGAGAATTTCAGTTTTTATTTTTTTAATACATTTAGGTGTTCTAAAAGTCTCGAGCGTAAAAGTAAAAATAACCTTCCCCGTCAGAAAAAAATCGATAGAACACTCACAAAAAAAATGATCAATTTTTTTGAATAATGTTTTTTTGTCACAAACAGTTTCAAAAAAATGTCCTTGCTCCATTTTTTTAAAAAAAACATATTCTGGTTTTTTTAATTTGAAGGAGCATGGAACAGTTTTAATAGGTTTCAGCGCGAAAAGCCGTATCCTGTTTTTTTACGCTTTTTTTCTCAAATTAAAAATCTATACCATTTTTTTGACGAAGTTCTATTTTTTTACTCTTTTCTCTGATGAAACCAACCAATAGCGTTCAGCTTCAACAGTTTCTTCTGATGACCAGTTTTCTCCTCGACGGTTGTTTCATATAAATCACGATCGAAATGAAGAGAAGCCTTCTGGAATTGAAATTCATCAAATAAGAACAATTTTTTTCAAATACCTCCTCCTGAACAAAATTCAGGGTCATCTCTTTATGATCTTTACCAACTCGAGCGACGAGAAGTGTGGAAAATGGAAGGATGGAAGAGCAGTTCTCTGTAAATCACAAAAAAGCTCTTCTCAAGACCATTTTTAAAGAGTTTAAAGGCGCATGGACTCAAATAATACTAAAAACTACTTTTCGTTTCGAAACCTTTATAGCTGATTCAAGGCTAGCTTGTGACGAAAATAGGCATGGTCTGTCTGGGCTCTCCATTAAAAAAACACTGCCTCTTTTCTCATCGTGTCAGGACCCTTTTTAGATGGCTCAAGTCAAGAAATATCAAATTTTCTCTGCGCCTTTAAACCAACAATTCCCGTTTTCTTACCGCAAGGAACCGTTGTTAATACAACAGAATCCTCCTCATGTGTCACTTCAAAACGATTAGAATTGGCGCCAATCAGAAATATTTCGCCGCCTTTCGGAAGCGGTGATGCTAACTGAAAAAAAAACCGACTTATTGTCATTTTCCTTGTTCTTTTTACCTTGATAATCACGCTTTCTTTCTCTCGGAACCCTTTCTCAACAACCACTTGCTGAGAAGAAGAGGAAAAGTTGGGAACTTTCGAGTCGGAAACTTTCTTGAACGTCACCCAGGTCTCATGGTACTTCCCGGAGATCAGACCCAAAGCTTGTAACTAAAAATATTGAGTTCATTAATATTCTGATCAAAATCTAAAAATAAACCTTGACGCGAACATCGCCGCCATCGAGAGCGTGCTGATTAACGAGCACGAATCGGATTGGTTGCAGAGGATCAGCAATTGAAGCATTCAAAGCAACTGGTAACGCTGTTGATCCTTCGATTTCAACGTCCACCGACTCATCTAGCTGTAAAGTAAAAATATGAAAATGTATGAAAATGATACTTATAGTTTTTAAACAATTAAAACATTAGATACCTTCAAAAAGGTTAAAAAAATAGAACTTTTTAAACATTTGCGCGTCGTTTTTTTAATGTTTTTCTGCAAACATACTACAAACACATTGCACTCGCGGATCACCGTAACCGAAGTTGTTAAAAATTACCTTTTCTCATTCCTTTTCAATTTTTCTCAAATTCCATTCAAACCAATATTTTTCTCGCTTATCATTACCGCTCTACTTTAAACAAAGTGAGAAGGAATCCGCTCTCGCGGCGACAAGAAACTAAAGGTTTCCGCCCAAAAACGAAACGAAAAATTGGGGTCAACCGAACACATTTGGCATTGGAACATGTCAAATGCGACGGCGATTGGCTAATCAACTGCTGTTAACTCTGATCATCAATCAGTTCAATGACCCGCCGCCGTTCCGATTTTTGCGGCTAGCGAAATGGGTAATAATTGTATTTCGAATCGACTTTCGGAGCTTGAATGGGAAGAAAACAACGTCTTAGTGTACTCATTTGAGAAATTTACTTTTCGAAAAAATTTTGGCGTCGTCAAAAAAAAATGACGTCATAGAAAAGACGTTTCAAATGCCAGAAAAAAAGTCGCAACAAGTTCAAAATAAAATGGATAGTGAAAGCGGAAAATTTTGACTATTAATGGAATAAGTGGCCACTAAAATGATTTGAAAACTTGAGTGGAACCACAAGTGCAAGTTTCATGTAAAAAAATGTAAAATAAGCTAAATTTTTGAACGAAAAAACGATTGAAAGTGCACCCGACTTGAAACGATATTCGCGACGTCTTTACATTTCAAGTGGCAAATTGAATATAAACCGAAAACAAATATTGAGATGAAAGTAAACTCGAAAAAAAGTCGATTCAAGGTGATGAATGGTGAAAAACAGAAAGAAGAATAGATAAATTTATCAAATTTTGAAAAAAATCGTCTTTTTTTCTAAGTTTTTTTCTTCAATAATTCAACAGAACGATTTTTTTAAGAACTTCAAAGCATTTTTTTAAAAAAATAAAAAAAGCAGGACTAATATTTTTCAGAACTAGTGGTAAAAAAATTATAATGAAAAAGGTAATGAAAAAAATCATCGGGTGGAAGAGAAAAAGTCAGTATTTTTGAGTCAAATTTCTTGGAAAATATATTCTCAATAGATGTTCTTTGCTCATTATAGCGATTTTTGAACCAATGTTTAAAGAAAAAGCTATTTAAAGACAATAAAAATAAAAAAACGAACATTTCTGACGCGAATATCGCGTTCGGCGACGATCACGTCGCCTTCCTTGGCGTTTCTCGGAACGAAGAAGACGCTCTGAGGGACGTCGAGAAGTTCGGCGAGACCCCCGTCGTCGGCCCGACTCCGGCTCCAGCCCAGAGCCAGAACCAGAAGCAGCTCCCGTAACCTCATCAGAAGGCTTTTGATTTAAATAAAGAATAAAAATAGCAGGGAAGGACGAAGGACCAAGTGTCGCACTTCTCTTTCTCCACTGACGATCCTATCGGGCCAGCCGATTTTTGCGCCGCCGCACTAGCGCAAAAGTTGAAAACGCGACTTGGGGAAAATTTGGGTCAGGCGCAGGCGGATTGCAAGCATCGATACGAGTTACCCAAACTTCCGACACCCATTTTTGGGGGGTTTCTGAACTGTTTTTGGATTGGAATGTATCTTTCAGGATATGATCTCGGGACGAAGAAAGTTTTATAGCCGATTCCGGTTAACTTGAAAAATCCACTAAGTTAAAGATTCAAACTGGCTGAATACTTCTTTTTACATATTTTAAATTTTAATTAAATCGCCTGAATGATTCGGCTATAGTCTGCTCAGATTTTGAATGCCAAGCAGCAAACTCAGACACTCTGTGGATGCCTCGCTCTCTGACTTGTTTGATAATTCGCATAAGGGGCGGAGTTTGAGCGATGATTTGACATTCCAAATATGATCTGAACAGACTATACAAGAAACATCGAAAAACGTTTTGGCAGCGATACAACTCAATCTTGCGGAAATTCATTTTTCCGTCGTAGCATTGTTTCAAACATGTGTGTGGCTCGCAAAATTATAACGTTTAAAATCGCCGAAATCGCTTTGTTCACGGCAACAGATTTTAAGCCAATTGATCAAAAACTAAGAGAATGATTTGCAATGGAGCTGCAAACTCGTTCTCTTTTATTGCATCTCGTTGAAATAACTTCTTCTCATTCAAGAACCTTCCGAAAGTTCAGAAGATCAACAACATTTTTTCGGAATCATAAAGAGATCTGATCAAAATCCACCGAAGAATTAAGTCTAGCCAACCCTGAGCTTTTTTTTAAAACCCGTTTCAGATTATAATACTCTTTGAGCTCGGGTATCAGTTTGAAGCCTTTTTAGGAGATCCTTCAGAAGGCTCATAATACCATCAACTCCTCTTCAGAATAAGAAATATCGATCTCCCGATACCGATGGAGGCAAGTCAAAATCGTTATAACTTCTTTGCCTTCCCACAACTTTTTTCTGCTCATTCATAACCCTTCCGAAGGTTCAACTACCACTAGAAAAAAACTTGAACCAAATCGAAATAATTATTTTCTTTTCTTTTTTTGTCACTCCAGAATCTTTTCTTGGCTTTTTCTTTTCATCCATAACCCTTCCGAAGGTTCAGAGTATCAACCTTTTTTTCAGAAAGTTCAAATGGTGGTCAAAGAAGGAGCAACTCCAACCATATGCAGACACTTATTTTATTCAATTTCTCTTTCATTGTGTAACATTGAAAAAAACCTTTATTGCTCACATAAACCCTCCGAACATGGAAATGGTGATCAACTACCGCCGAGTGCGTGATTTTACCCGGTGAAAGACGTGAACCGTTTCCACCGCTGGCGAAATCCCGCGTTCCGCAGAACGATCAATGTGAATTAATGGGTCTTCTGGGGTGGTTGGAGGGAGCATCAGCAGCTGAATGGGGAAGGGAGGGAGCACGACATCTGGCGAGGCGAGGTCAGCTGCTGCTGGTCGAGTGATGAGAAGAGGATGAGGATGAGGACCAACGCGAGCCTATTTATACATGTCGCGCGGAGGGCAGGGGGGCGGTACCTATGGGTACCATGATGCTCCGCCTCCTTTTATGGGTCATCGATTTTGCCCCCATGCCTTACTTGTAGTAGTACAATTGGAGAAAGATCGAGAATACAAAAAATGGACGGGGAATGAAGAAATACTTCTGAATTATTGCACCTGTGGATGCTCTTGGAGATCCAAGACAAGGCTTCTCCAAGTTTTATAGTTTAAAAAACCCTCTGACCATTTTGGAGTCGCAAGACAAGATTTTACGTAAGTATTTAGTTCTAAGAGTCTTCTAAGTCTTTTAAAAACATAAGAAAAATATCTTCCAAGCTTATAGTCGAAAAGTTTTCTAAGAACTTGAAAAAGGACACAAGAAATTCCTCTGGTAGATATCACTTCGAGAAAAAAAACTACAGGAATTGATCTGTGAATTGATTTTCCGAAACAGAAAAGTTAGGAAGCTTCCAAATTAAAAATTATTAAAAAATCCAATCGATAAGTGATTTTCTAGTTGTGTGTAGTAGCTCTCTCCCTGACACGCTACCTGACAGTAAACCAAACTACAGTAATACTACAGTAAGGCTAGAGTAAGACTACAGTACTGGCTATACACTACTTCTTCTGAACAAACATTTTTTTTCTTTGAAGTTTTTCGCTTCCTTTTTCATCCACTCCCTAATATCTGAACTTCAAAAGTAGGTCTAAATATTAATGTTGAAACTTATCAGTTTTTTTTATGAAGATATGTCAACTTTATCTGAATTCTTCTCCAATAAGAAAAAAAAGTTAAAAGCTGAAATTTTATTATTACTTTTTTTTTCAATAAGGGAATTTTTTCTTACTAACAGTTACGCTGGTTTAAAAAACAACGTCTGAATTTAGCGACTTATAAATTGAAGGATTTTTCGTTATTGCGTCGAGAAATGTATAGTTAAAATTTAGGTTCTCTTATAAGCTCCTCAAAACAGTGGTTATCGTTATAAAAAAACAGGTTATTTGAAAATAAAGTGAAAAAAATCATTAGTTAAAACAAAAATTCAACTTCTAACTTGTTTTTTTGTCGTTGGAGATGCATTTAGATAAAGTTGATACTCTGTCAAAATGTGAAAAAAACTTCAAAATTAATATTCAGGTCTGCTTTTAGAAGTTCAGAAACTGATTGGAGAGCTTATGGACTTAAATATTAGTATAAATCAATTTTTTTTTTATTCAGACACTACTTTTCTCCAGCTATTAGATTTATTCGATTGTATTGATTTTTTATTTTTTGTATTTGTCGTGCAGATTGAGAAATGGCGAAAACACTTGAAATGAACTCGTATCACATTTTAAGTTGAAGTTAGAACTTAAACCTTGCTTTCTGAGTTTCTTTGAAAGATTCAAAAAAAATTTAAAGATTTTCGATAATTTTATACCGCTAACAAGTGTTTTCCTAACATAAAGTAATCCGAATTCGACTCTATACTATACTTAATGAGCCGAAATTTCGTTCCCATGCAAAACTACAGTTGAAGTGAGCCCTTCAAAACTAATTCATGTTTAGTTAAGAGTTTGAAATATGCACGATTCAAAATAAACTTTTCTGGGAGAAACTTTAAGTGTTTTTCCGACTCCAAATGGTCCGAATTCGACGTTGTAGGAATCGAAATTCAGTTCCCATAAGAAATGACCCATCATCCTTCAAACAGAATAACGCTTGGGTGCACCTAAAACTCGTAAAAAGTCGAGCTACGATTTGAAACTTTGAGAATGAAGTGGAATATTTCAAAAAACTGACGAGCCAAAAAATTGCTTTTTGGACTCAAAGGATCATCTATTCTGTTGTTTTGGTCATAGAAGTAACCGCTTAGGTTGAAAGCGACATTCCTTGAGCACCTTATTTGAGTTAACAAATTTATAAAGAGGTCTAGAAACCGGAAAGAGAAAAAGTGGGATAAAGGTACACTAATAGCAAAAAACTTCTGAAGAATTTTCAAATAATTACTCGGGCAAGAATGGTGAAAAATGGCCGCTAAAAGGCTCAAAAAAAGGCCATAAAAAGGCAGAAAAAAGGCTCAAAAAAGGCTACAGAAAAGCAGCAAAAAGAGTCCCTTTTTTTTCTAGAATTGTAAAAGCTCAAGAAATGGTGGAAAAGGGGAGAGGCAGCAAAAAGGAACTTTTTCCACCCTTTCCGACTTTACCTATGGATTTTTAAAGTTTGCCTGCAAATTTAATTTTTATTTTATAGATCACAATCTGTCTATGCAGTTCCATTACGTGAAGACCAATTTAAAGGAATTTTTTAATTTCCTTCCAATAAGTTCTTCTGAATATACCCTACTCTATATATCCCATATATAGCCGATTCTCTTTTTTCTATCATAGGCAAAGTCTGAAGGAACCTTCGAGGGTCCGTAAAGGTCCATAGAAATGTTCCTTTTAGGGTGATGAAGGCTCCCTTTTTGCTGCCTTTTTGCGCCATTTCATGACATGTTATGCACCATTTTTGCTGCCACTCCCTTTTTCCATCATTTCTTGAGTCCTTAAAATCCCAGGAAAATGGAAGGCTCGATAAAGGGACCCTTTTTGCTGCATTTCTGCGGCCTTTTTTGAACCACTCCCTTTTAGCTGCCCTTATCCATCATTCCGACTTATAAAATCTGACCCCACCCCGCTTCAAGACCTTTTTTGCAGTCTTTTTGCAGTTTTACAGAGCATAGGTACAAAAAGAGCCTTTTCTTTTCCGTTCTTTCTGTTCACGCGGACCGCACTATAGTACACTTCGTAGAGTCTCCGGTCCGCTTGGTCGAGCCGGGTCAAATCGATAACCATATCCGACAATCTCTCGACGACGTCCTTCTGCCCCCGTAATAACCGCCGATGACGCAACACCTTTTTCTCGAACTCTCCACGTTCTCGACGTTCTCTCGACGGCAGAGGTCAGCGGCAAGACGCTTCGGCACAATCAGGCTTGTTTGCTCGGTGGGACGTCGAGCTGACCCCGATGGCACGACGCCAAAACATTCGCTGATCGTTCATCTTTGACCTGGGCCCCCACCAGAGTATGCACCGGCTTATGCACGGGCCCTTCATGCATCTGTTCCCGTCTCGGTCATATGCAATTAGGGAAAGCGTCCATGAGAGATTTGCCTCACAAAAGGACCTAACCTCCAACAAAATATCCTTGTTGATATTTCCAAACGTCCCAATTAACTTTTTTCAACTTTTTAAATAATCTGAACCGTGAAGAGTACGAAATTTTCTCAGATTCTTGATTTTCAAACAAGCATGGAGAACAATTAAAGTTTCCACAGTCTTTCTAAGTTTCATTGGAAGTCAAAATTTGGAGAATATTTTTTTTCAACAAGCATAGTAGGCCTCCAAACTGAAGAGCCAACTTTCGAAAAAAAAAAACCCAAAATTAGCTCTTTTTTTTCAATTTTTACAAACCGGACAAAACTTGAGAGAAATTATTGTCTAAAAAAACAAAAAAAGTCTCGCCCAGAAACGAACTTACAAATAATAAAACAGGCTATAACGGAAGTTCTGAACTTGAACACACTATTAAGCAAATAAAAATGAGCCAAAACATTTTAAAAAATTTCCAGAAAATCACCGTTGATATGCGTCTTTTTACTAAATATTCATACCGCTATTTAATTTGAAAAAAAAAAAACTAGGTGAAACTTTTTTTCCGAGTGTCTTTCTTACGTCGATCTATCATAAAACTTCTCAAGATTATTTTGATGAAAAAAATTAATCTCAACTTTTAGCGCTTTATGATGGTATTTAACGCTTCAGTGTTCTGATTTTTAAGGATAATCAGGCCCTTTTTTATTATTTTTTGTCAAGTTTTTAGTCCAGGAATTTAAAATTTTCAGAACGTTTTGGTAATAAACTATGAAAGACACGGAACGTGAAAAAATAAATTAAGAAGACCTCTATTTCGTCTGCTCCGATACTAGCAAGAACTGATAAAACGAATAAACCAATTCAATATTAAAAAAGAAGCATAAGAACCAGAAGCATAACACTGCCAAAGTCGGAAGTGCGGAAAACGGGTGCAAAATGACCGCTAAAAGGGTTCCGTTTTGCTGCCCTTATTGAGCCGTTCTTTCTTGGTAAGCTAAAAAGCCTCAAAAAAGGGTGTAAAAAGGGTACTGAAAGTCTGAACAATTGATGAAAACTTTTGAATTCATAACGGACGCTCAAAGGGTCCTTACGACTTTGCCTATGAAAAACCAAAAACCATCACTGAAAATTATCGATAAAACAAGAAAAAAAATATTTCCGGCTTCCTCCAATTTTCGCCTTGTATCTCTTTTCAATATTTTAAAAGTTTGCCAACCGAGTCTTTTTTACATCTTATCTATTTTTCTTTCTTCCCACTAAACACGAGGTAAAAAACGAAAAAATTTCATATTTCCAAAGAAATCAAAAAATATACAAAATAATAACCTCAAAATTGAATTTCAACTGTTTGCGACTTCCAAAACACCCTGCCGAATCAACATTTCACAGTCTTGACGTGGCAAAGAGTGCTGAAAAAATAAAAATAATTGATTTTTAATCAACGAATTTCTTTACCAATGAATCTTTCATCAAAACAACCAGCGTCCCATCGGAAGTTTCAAATTCGCCATAATTTTTCCAATGCTCGAACCTGGAAAATTATAATTTTTTTAAAACATTCTGAAAAATTTACCTGAATAAATAGGCTTTTTCGGTGGTTCAGTATGAAGCAATAGGTTCACACCACTCTCTCCTAGATTCGCCTTAAGTTTGAATTCGTGAAGAACAACGAAAAAAAAAAATTAATTCTCACTTGAAAATTAGCCAAAGTGCTCGAGTATTCGTTGAAAAATTCAATTTCGGCGTCACACAGGGCGTTCTGAAAATGGAAAAAAAAAATTCAACACAATTCACTCGATGATACCTTGATAGCGAGAGGAAGAACCCCTCCAAACTTCCAGCGATAGGATTTGATTCGATCTTTCCTTGAGCCTATGTAAGCGCATAAACAACGCTGAAATCCAATTCTTGAAAGTTTTATGATTTTACTAACTCGAATGTGATACATAGCAACGATTCTCGCTTGTAGCAGTGAATGGTCCTCTTGTCGACCTGCGCGGATGTCGATTCTAGAAAAATTTCTTTGCACTTTTTAAAAGAATGATGAAATGGCTTGGAAAACTTCAAAAATCTCAATTTACCTACAGTTCTTGCGCGTTCAGCCGGTAGAGCTCGTCAATCTTATTCAGGCATTGACGAACAAGATCTGACTGCAACATTTACTATCTTTTTGTGTCATATGTTTCGACATACGTTGTAAGGAGGCATTATGTCGGGATTGCGCTTCATTTCTAAAACGAGCTGTAGGGCTTTGTCAGCAACCCCGCCTGATTCTTCACTATTCGCAGACATCGCTGAATTCTCCGTAAAAGAACCAATCCAATGAAAATTAAAACAAAAAATAAAAATAAAATATTTGAATTTTCGTTTCCCGCCACACGCCACTGCAGAACGGTGCTTGCGGCCTGCCGGTTTCAACCGTTAGTTTTTTATTGACGCGTGTTGTTTTCCTCTTGTTTATTCCCTTTTTCCTCGTTGTTTTCTTTTCTTTCCAATATATTATAAACTGGAAAACGTTCACATTATAACACACTCGCTCTTGCCGTCCTTTTTTGTGAATTCGTTCTCTTTTCCGCTTGAATTTTGACGTGAAAAGCGTAATTAAAGTTTTCTGTCAAAATACTTTCGAATGCATTGAATTAATTTACTTCTTCTCAGATGAAGTCGTCCAACGTTTACAATCGTCGGATTTTGCTAGATGTCGAAGATTATCAACAGGTCAGTTTGAAAATCTCATCGCATTTATTTTATCTCGTAATTTGTGATTTTTTGTGTTTTTAATTTATAAAATTTCAGATGCCGATAGAAGACTTGGCGACTTCGTTGAAAGATCTTCCACCTTATTATCACACAATGTCACCAGCGGAAATCAGCCTTTTCGACGATTTGGCGACAACGTTGGTCGTCGACGCCGTCCTGGATTTTCAAACCCATAAGATGTTTCCAAAGTAAGTGATCTTTTTTTATAAATTTCCTTTCGATTTTTTTCCAGAAAGAGATATTTGAAACACGATGAGAGGACGATAGCCCGCGGAGTTATGCGAAGATTCGCAGAAAATCAGAACTTTTCGCACGCCGTTCGTTGCTTTCTCCAAATGCGATCTGTGAGAGGACACATTGCTCCGTTGCTTCCGAACAAGCATATTGAATTCCGTGATCATGTAATATCCCTTTCTATTTGTTTATTTTGCTTAAAACCCTTGTAAAATAGAAAAATATTTTCAAGGGAAGGCCTGTACGGTGGAGCGAAATTTCATTCTCTCAGTTTTTTCAACCGTTTCGGACAATTTTCAAAAAAGAGAAAAGATAATTATTTAGATTCAAATAACCTGATTTGGGTGTTTGGAAAAACAACAGTCTTACTAGACATGAAATAACAGAACTTGAACGTTTTTTGGCTTTGAGAATTCATAATTCTTTTTTTACCTTTTCAAGCATCCAGTGTGAGTTCTGAACTGATTTTGAACAAATTACATATTTACCAGCTTTTGTTATAATGTTCAGAGGTGTATAAGAATAAAATGAAAATGGAATATTCTTTCAGCTTTGAAAATGTTAAACTGAAAAGAATTTATCGCTCCTTAACTTCAAAGCATTCTGTAGCTGAGAAAATTGCAATTTCGAAAAAATTCATATTCTCATTCTTTGAATCGGCGTTTTTTCTCAAAAAAGTTTTGCGATTTTTTCGAAAATTGTTATTTTTTACCAACTCTAGAATACCAGGGAAAACAAAATTGAGATAATTCAACGATTTTAAATTCATTTAAAAATCTAATTTCTCATTTTGCAGCTGGTCCGGTTCCTGAACATGTTCTGCGGCAAATCCGGCTTCACCATCGAGAAATGCAACCGTTACTCGTCGGAAAACAACGCCGGCGCGAAGCTCGTCTCGACGCGATCTTGGTGAATTCGCATGGGTTGAAATTTAAAGGAGCACAGTCAATTCTCGGGAAAGTCTTGAGGCGAAGAGAGCTTTCCAAGCTATTTTAAGGCTGTACGAAACTCAAGCTCTTTTCGAAATTGACATTCGGATAGACGAAAAAAGTCAGAAATTGAATTGAAATCGGCAAATCCTTTTTTCAGATTATTCTTCGAAAACAACTTATCAATCTTCTTAAAAATCATGTCTCGATCATTGTTACTCCAATTTTCAATACAAATCATGAATATTGGGCTTTTTCTAGACCATTTCTCGCAAAATATGTAGTTCTTTCTTCTTTTTTTCTGGCTCGATGCCATAAAACATGGGAACCTGATAACACACTGAACAATGCGACGTTTTGTTTTCTCGATTCCGCACACTGATAAGAAATCTATTTATAGGGTTGGCGGTTCGCCAAGGCCGAAACGAAATACTGATTAATTTGTGGAGAAATTTCGAAGTCTTTTTTTCAACTTGAATAGTTTTGGTTTGATCATGATCAAGGCAATTTTGCACACTAAAGAATTCCAGAGTGGTACCTATAGGGTTAGGCGGGTAAAAACCCCCATAGGTGCCCATAAAGTGGTCCCTTTAGGGTTAAAATTGAAGTGGACCCTATAGGGGTCTTTCAATTTCATTCAAAAAAAGAAAACTTATTTTTTGAGTTTTTCCCATGGAAATGCTTTTTCGCCTAGAGTTCATAACAATTATCGACTAGAATGTCCCCTATGGGGACCACATTTGCAAGCTTTAGTGGCCTCTATAGGGATTGTTAAACTAGTCTCTAGAGGGATTCTCCAAGGGCTTCTGAGTTTGGCCCTATAGGGATCACTCTGAAGATCCTAAACAGTGATAACGGTTCAATCTATGGAGATTGACTAAGTAACGAATAAATTGCTGTTCAATGCAAATAAAGTTCAAGAGTTTTTTTTGATTTGAGAAAGTTTTTTTTTACGATAGTAAGTTAGTAATGGAGTAGGAAAATGGAAAAAAAGGAACTTTGAAATTTTCAGCATAAAAAACCCCTCTCTGATGACTAAGTATAGGTTACAACGTTACTGGGAAAATTTTTTAATAATCGTGACTTTTTTCTTTGAGTTAATTCAGTGTTGTGAGCCTTGAGAAGCTTCTAAAAACTGTGGAAAATAAATTAATAAATGACAAAAAAAACTTTACTTATCACATATTTTTTCTCAATAGATTCATATTCCGAACACACGACCCTTATTTAAAAAAAAGGAACTTTCGAAAATATAACTCTGAAATTTAAGGAACCGTGGCGACAAAATCGACCGTCTGTGCGGCGTCGTCTGCGCCTTGGACGCCGACGAAGAAGCGCAGACGCTGATCCACGGAATCAATGATTTCTCGGTCATGTACAGCACGAGGTTGGCTTCGGAGATGAACACATAATCAATAAAATGTACTATTTTAGAAAAAAGTGCGCCCAATTGTGGCTGGGCCCTGGCGCCTATATAAATCACGACTGTCGGCCAACCTGCGAATTCGTCTCTCATGGTTGTACGGCGCAAATCAAGGTACTTAGGAACTCCAGAGTGGTTGCTATAGGGGCAACCTTAGGGGCTCTTGAAGGGTTCCCTCTAGGGACTACTTTACCAACCCCGTCTGTGCGGCGTTGTCTGCGCCTTTTTTCCACATAAAATTTGCATAAAATCGAAAAATGTTCTTGACCGGTACCTAGACAAGTTTTAAGTTTTTTAAGATTTTTGTGACGAGTTCAGAAACGGAACATGTTTCTTAATGCAAAATTGTCCATCGGTGCCTCAAATTCGCTCCAAAGAACGATTTTGTTTCTTTTTAGAGCAAGTTTCATTTTGTTTGATGAACACACTATTGATTTTCCAAGCTCTCGAGTGATTGCTTTAGGGACCTGAAGCTTCCTTCTTGGGAACAACAGAAGATTTAAAAAATGAAAAATCCCAATTTAAGGTGGTACGCGACATGGAGCCGGGCGACGAAATCACCTGCTTCTACGGCGACGAGTTCTTCGGCGACAACAACGAACGATGCGAGTGCGTGACCTGCGAGAAGATGTCGCGTGGCGCGTTCGCCTCGAAGATCTCGTCTCCATCCGAAGAATCCAGCGACGACGGTCAACGTTCGCTGAAGCGACCCAACTCGGAAGATTTGGACGACGTCGCGACGGCCGCCGCCTCGAAATACGCGCTCCGCGAGATGAAACGTCGCGTTTTCACTGTCTGATGTAATATGGTCTATTCCGAGCGGACTTGTCGCGTTTCTCTCAAAATACCGTATAACTTTAGAAAATAGGTCTTAAAGCGAAGCTCTATTTTTTTAACGTGACAAGCTCGCGCGGAATTCCCTATAATTTATAGACTTTGTGATTTTGGTTCAATGATTCGTTAACAAAAGCTTGTTGCGGGGTTTTAAAGGCGCAGGCGCTGGAAACGGCTCTTCGCTCCGAGACCTTTATTTGATTCAGTCCGCGCTCCTTTAAATATTCCAGCAATCTGTAGTAAATGAACTTTGAAAAGAGGAATTGAGCCGCGTTTTCTGTTCATTCTGTGCAAGTTTCATAGATTTGAAAAAATAGTGAAAACTGACGTTTTACGGAGGTCCGAAAAGCGTAAAAGTTAAGAAAAAGAAAATTATTTTTTCTTCAGGAAATGGAAATCCAAAGTGATTCCTACAGGGGCCCCTGGAGGATCCCCTCTAGGGATCACTTCACCAACCCCTATAGGGTCCACTAAAGCTTGCAAAAGTGGTCCCTCTAGGGGGCATGCTAGTCAATAATTTTTTTATTAACTCTATGCAAAGAAGCATTTCCATGCGAAAAAAACTAAAAAAACCTTTTTTTGAATAAAATTGAACAAAAATCTGTAGGGTCCACTTGAGGGCTAAAGGGCCACCTTGATTTTACCCCTATAGGGACCACTTTTTTTCGGCCACTATAGGGGCTTTTTTTCGTTTTAATCCCTATAGTGACCACTCTAGAATTCCTAAATTAATTATTTTTTTAATGGAGAAAAGAAAAAAAGCTATTATTTGAAAAATTTTCTCAAATCCCTAGATTTTTTTAAACAATTTTTTAAAAACTTTTTACGGAAATAAGTTATTTTTTTATAGCATTTTTTTCATAAGATGCGGCTCGATTTCCTTTAGATTCTTTAATATTTTTCCCACATCAGAGTTTTTTTCTTTCAATCTTCCTTCCTGTATGTTACTTTGTTTTATCCATCTTCAGCCAGTCGTTTTACTTTCCATTCCTTTTTTAAATTTTAGATAATCGAGAATTGAGCTAGCTTTATATTCCATGTATCACGTTTCAATGTCGAAGATTTTGATTAGGCTTCTTCCAACCGAAGTTTGAATACCTTTTCTATTTTTCTCTGGTCTTGTCACTCTCTACCTTCGATCTCTTTCTCTTCATATATAATTATTATTTATAAGATCTTTCAGATACTTTTTCCTAGTAATAATCATTTTATATAAGATTTCTGCAACCGAATGAAGGTTTTTTTCTATTCGAAAAAAAAAGGATCCCCAAGAAAGCCGCTGTCAAAACAGAACTCAATTCCTGTCACTCCTCGGAAAGTTCAGGATTTATTATTAATGCCGGTTCGAGTTTTCAGTTTTCACTTCGAGTTTGAATGACATTTCGCGTGAATTCTGAACCTTTTTTCGAGTTTGAGGAAACTTGGCCAAAGTCCTCGAGACCTTTGGAGAAAAGAAAAACTTGGTTAGCAGTTCTGAAAAAAAGATGTTTATAAAGACTTTATTGACTTCTATTTATCAATTGATTAATATATTTAAAGACACCGCGGAAATGAATAATAATGAAAAAAATCCTCTAAATCTCGCCAATGAAAAGGTGGAAAATGTGAGAAGATGCGATATAAAATTGCAATTCCAAATTTAATCCTCAAAATTGGGTGGTATGAAAAAAAGACCAGCGAAAATTCGAACGGCGACTTTTCCGATTTTTTTGTATCGCTAGAGAATTTCCCGACGGCCACCTTTCCGACGAATCTTTTTCCGACTTTTTTTAAATCTTCCTATATAAAGTAAGTAGTTGATTCATGATTAAAACACAAAGAAATAGAAAAATGTTAATAGATGTTTTTATAAACCGAAAAAAATATAAGGGAAAAAAAGTCGGACAGGGATTCGGCGGAAAAGTGGCCGTCGGAAAGTTCCCCTAGCGATACGAAAAAATCGGAAAAGTATTTTAAAAAAAAGGAAGTTTGAAACGTATTTTTTTACTCGCTTTTTTTAAAACTAGTCTTTTCCAATAACTTCATTAACTTTTCCAACAATAACCTTTCAAAACCTCGTCGTTAACAACCCCCGAAAATCGCCTTTTGATTCGCCGCCCATCAAAAGCCGCCTAATCATTCCATCGGAAACGTCCCCGCCGGACACGTTGTAAGTGCGTTTTGATTATGAGCAATGAGCAAGTTGCTCCGAGGCGATTCATCAAATTTTGAAGGCTTCTTCAGTAGATTTGCTCTTTGATTTGTGGGCACATCAGAAGTTGCAAATGTCTTGGAGGTCAAGGAACTTCAACAGATGGTTTTGAGAATTTTGTTAGGGCTCTATTTTTGAGATGACTAGAACAATTTAAACTTACCAAATGAACTTTTCTGAAAGTCTCAAATTTTATTTTTATTCGAAAAAAGAGCACAAAATTGAGAAAATTCTGCGATTTTAGGCTTTGTCTCCAACAAAATCACGGAGTTTTTCGTTGAGGCCAATTTTTCACAAAGTTGTTTTTATAAATAAAGTTACCTTCTTCGTGTTGAGCAAACCATGAAACATAGACAAAGTCGGAAAGGGTGGAAAAAGCTTCATAAAAATGTTCCTTTTTTGCTACCTTTTTTCGCCATTTCATCGCCTGTTATGCACCATTTTGGCTGCCTCTCTTTTTTCCACCATTTCTTGAGCCTTTAAAATCTCAGAAAACATGGAAGGCTCGATAAAGAGGCCCTTTTTGCTGCCTTTCTGCAGCCTTTTTTGAGCCTTTTTGCTGCCTTTTTTGAGCCTCTCTCTTTTATCAGTAATTATCCACCATTCCGACTTTGCCCGAGTGGATTAAACCATTTAAAGAAAATAAAAAATTTTTTTTAGTCTTTAATATTAAGTTCCCTAAGAAAAAGACATGTTTCAAAGCCTAGGTGACCCCGAAGCCTAAGCCTTTCTCAGATGTGTCTTCCCATTCTCGTTTGATCCTAAGCCTGTCCCTCCGATGTCACACATGCTGTCACATTATGTAACGTCCCGTTCGGATGTGGGATCAGGACACTTGAAGCTGTTCCGTGGAGACAAATTCAGAGTATCTTGTTAAAGCTATGCGCGTCCAAGAGGAAATCAAGGAAAGCTTGTAAGAAAAATATTATCATCTCTTTGTCCATTTTTCTGAATAAAACTGGAACAGCCGAGTTATTCAGAAACTTTCAGGCAACGTGGATATTCTTCTCAGTCTTGTCAGAAAAAAATATTTGAGAAGTTTGAAAAAAATAAAGATGAAAAAGCTGATTGTATCAAAAAAATTTTTCAGCTCTATGGGAAGTTTCATTTTTGATATGGAACAGCTTTTTTTCGACCAAAAACAAATGATTTGAATGAAAAAGTCTCAAAAATTGGAAGCGTTGGTAAGAATATCCTCGACTCTCAGGTTTTTCGAGCTTTGGGAAGCAATTTAATTTTTCAAAGTCCATTTCTAGGTAATGAAAAAAATGGAATAATAATTTTTTTCTCTGCATCATTTTAAAGCATTTTTTTGGTCATTGAATCATGTAACTCGGGCGAAGTCGGAATGGTGAATAATGGCCGCTAAAAAGGAGAGGCTCAAAAAAGGCCGCAGAAGGGCAACAAAAAATCTTTATCAAGTCTTCTATTTTTTCTGGAATTCCAAAGGGTCAAGAAACGTTGGAAAAACGGAAAGGCAGCAAAAATGGTGCATAATCGCCGATAAAATGAGGCAAAAAAGGAACCTTTGTCACTCTAAAAGGAAAATGTCTATGAAGCCTTTTTCTATCCTTTCCTTTGCCTAGGAACGCAAAAAATTCCAAGAAGATTTAGTGACTCTTTCAATGGATTATTTCTTTCAAGCCTCGATTCCCCACCCAAAAGCGGTTTGATTCTGATCCCGTCCTGTAATTTCGCGCCGATTCCCGTCAGCAGCTGTCAACAGATTCGTTTGCGAGCAAAACGGCTGCAAATTAAGCGTATATTGTTAGCGTGAGGCCGATACACACGCGGCGCGGCGCAAATTGCGCGACAAATCGCGCGGCCCAAAACGTAACTGAGTACGGGGCGGATGACGCCGAGATTTGCTCGAAAATGTCATTAGCTCTTGGTCTCCTGTTGGTTGCTTCTTTCTTTCTTTATTCCAAGGAGGATCGGAAGAACTAGGAGGAAAAGCTGGATTTGGATTCGAAAATCACGGTTTCCTAAAAACTCTTTTTTCGTTTAAGCTCATTCTTTTTAGTTTCGAAACTTCACAGTGCTATCTATAGGGACAATCTTAGAGGTCCTTGAAGGTCCCCTCTACGGACCACTGCCCCTTATAGAAGCCCACAAAGATTTAGGGGCTTTAAGGTGAGATCCTAAACCCTGAAGGGACCATTTGAATTTTCCCCCTAGAGGGACTGTTTCCCTCTTGTTTGGTCGTCTGTTTGAACCGGTCTAGCCAAAACTAAAAATCAAAAAAAAAATTATGGATCATTTGCGAAGTTTTTCAATCCTTAAAAGGACTTTAAGGCGATCGATGTGATCAAAACTACTTCAAAAAAAAAAAATTCAGTTTCCTGTTTCTTCCAAGTTTTAGGTCTTATGGTTTCGATGATCGACCGCTCAGCAGTTTCCTATGGACGCTTCAAAATCATGAGACGCAGCGCGACCGCGACACGTCGAGCCATTTCCCATGCGACCAGAAAGTCTTTTGGTTTCCCGATCTGATCTGCTCCCCAATAGTAGGAAGACACTTAGAAAGCTTCCGATGAACTTAAATCCCCCGGCCAATATGGTCAATTAGGCTCCTCCAGAGCCCCTCAAGAGAGAAAACACTCGACGCAGAAGCTTTCCGCGTCGGATTACAAATTTCGTAATTACCAACCTTTTCCGGAGCACTTAACTGAGCCGATCTCGAACTGAAATTCAAGCTTTTCCTCGGCTTTTGAGGCTCGAAATTCAAATCCCAGTGATTTTTTTTCTTAAAACGAAACAGTATGACTTTTCTATCACTGTCTCATGTTATAAACTGTTTCGGGCTTCTATGACATCATCTGTGAGGGAAAAGAGGGCTCAGACAGGTCAGAGATCCTCAAATTTGTTGCGAGATTAACAAAAAAAAAAGAGAAAATTTGACTTTTTGGACTTTTTAGGCTTGGAAAAGATCGTTTTAGAGGTTTTGAAAGTTTCATTTTTAAAGGTGGGAGCTTGGAAAATCTCCTAGTAAGTCTTTAAAAGGAATATAAACTTTTTCCAAACTCAAAATAAATCTTTATTCATTAAATCTACTTTAGATTGACAATGAAAAAAAAAATAAAAGCAAAAAAAGACGAATCACAATCGGGAACGTGTTGAAATCTCGGATGATTATCAAAAAAAAAGTTATTTTTTCGACCCTGTTTTTGTAAAGAAAAGCTTAAAATCGGAAAAATAAAGGATATACGAGATCAAATGGATTATTGCCAAGAAAACGGGGTTAGCCAAGGGATGGGACATGTTAGGTGTTAAAAAGGGCGATTTTGAGAGGTGAAAACTTGAAAATTTTTGTACCTTGAAGTGTGGATTTGTGGTCCAGAGATCTTACAGAAAAAAGCATTTGCGCTCTGTCGAGAAAATACCTTTTTTGAATTTCCTAAGTCATTTAGTGATCACTTAAGTGGTATCAGCGTCTCTTTTTATCCAAAATATTTACCTTTTTGGAATTACCCATGGAGCGCACTTGTTGTCTGATTTTGAGCTTGAAGTCTAAAGGGTTTTCTTTGGCATAAGTCTGGAGCTTACTTGCTAAAAAGCCACTTTCTACTCTCGGACATTGGTAACGCAAACCAGAAGTTTCTGAGCATTCATAGTGACCACTTTAGTAGCGTCAAAACTCTTAAGTGATCCCTAAAATCGCTCAGAATCGTCCGGTTTTCGTTACTCAAGCAGTTTTTTCACGTCTTGCTCCCTTCAACTATCCATGGAGCAAACATGACCACGAAATATCTTTCCAAATTTCGAAAACCTTAAATTATCCATGGGGCGGACTTGCCTCCAAATTTTCAGCCTAAATTGTTTATCTTCTTTTTGGTTTGTTTTTCCAAACCCCTTCCTTTTCGGAACATCGTTCCTAAGCCGAAAGAGTATGTTCGAAATGAGTTTAGGGGCTTCGGCGAGTTGCGATAGAAGCTTGTTAAGCTTCTCCTCCGTAATGTAGGCGTCCGTCCGCTCGCTAATCACATCAACGTCTTCCCTTCTTACTAGCGCATATGCTCAGGCTTTCCGTACGATTCTGAGCACTTTAGTGATCCCTCAGGTGGTGTTAGTGTCTCTTAAGTGATCACTTGGAAGAAATGAGTGTGGAGACTTTCTCACAGCTCATACAAGGGCTTTTCGTGTTGTTCTAGGGATGACTCAAGTGGTGTTAGCGGCTCTCAAGTGATCGCTTGGAGGCCTTCTCACATTCATGTTATTCTAGGGGTAACTAAAGTGGGGTTAGCGCCTCTTAAGAGGTCACTCAGAATGAAAGGGCGCACGAGCACTTTTTCATAGCTCATACAAGAACTTTCGTTCAATAACTTTAGTGGTGTTAGTGTCTCTTAAGAGATCACTTGGAAAAGTATATTAAGACGGCTTTCGAGAGCTTTTGAGACATAAAGTGATCACTTA
The DNA here is from genome assembly GCA_904845305.1 of Caenorhabditis auriculariae. Lineage (NCBI taxonomy): Eukaryota > Metazoa > Nematoda > Chromadorea > Rhabditida > Rhabditidae > Caenorhabditis > Caenorhabditis auriculariae. Next base: position 185,537 of record CAJGYM010000095.1, read on the forward strand.
AGTGGTGTTAAAAACTAGTTTCTACTTAAAAGACATAGTATACGATTACCCTCTCAATAAAATTTACACTGAACTTTTTCTACGATTCTGAACCTTCTAGTGATCACTCAAGTGTTCAGAAGTGAGTATGGACCCTCAGACCCCTTGTCTACAGCTCAGAGCACTCTAGTGATCACTCGAGTGTTCAGAAGCGAGTATGGACCCTCAGACCCCTTGGCTAACCAAAATCAAAAAAAAAACCCAACCGGATGCGAATAATCAAGGAAATAGGCAAGAGAACTTGTGGTGGACTAGTTAGTTTGATTTCTTTTTTTTTCTACTTTAGATGGCCAGCTCGAAGGTGCACTCAAGTCGAGGGATGATGAACTCCTTGCGTTGGGCACGAGCTCGATCCACCATCTCGCGGAGTTCTTCCGAGCGGAGCTGGAAAAAGGAATCGTTTCTCAGTTTTTATGGTTCAGACTTAGGAATCCTAAAGTGGTCGCTATAGGGGTTCTGGGACGAAAAAATGGTCTTTACAGAGTAAAAGTTTAGGTGGCCCCTATAGAGGTTTAGGCACTATAGGGCCCCCTTATCCCCTAAAGCTTAAAAGGTCCCTATAGGGACCTTTCAATTTTATTCAAAAAACGAATTTATTTTTTCGAATGGTAACCCCTTTAGAGACCACTTTTTCAAGCTTCAGGGGTCCCTATGGGGGTCGGTAAAAAGTGATCATCCAAGGGCCCTAGAGGGACCACTCTGGAGTTACTAAGAATGAATATTTTCAACTCTCTACGGGCTACATAAGGATCAAACTGTAGCAAAGAACCACAAAAAGCTATTTTCTGTTTCAAAATACTTTCTTTGGTTTTCGAAGACGTGAGAGTCTTGTTGAATCGCGAGTCTGGTCAATAAGTCAAGAAGAAGAAGCTTTTTTTTGAGTTGATACAAAACTGTAATTAAAAATTCATGAAAAAGAATATTAATTTAGACACGAAGTTATGGTTTTGGTGCTGAAAATTTTATAAGAGCCAAAAAAGCCTTTTCTATTTCTCATATTCCTAACTGGTCTGCGTTCTACCAAGCTCGAATCACGCACGAACCTGAAGCTCATGTATCTGGGCGTCAAGCTCGCAGAGGAAGACGTCCCTGGCGATGTCGTCGTCGACTTCAGAAGGCGCTCGACGAGGCAACGCTGGAAGCGTCCGACCAGCTCCGAAGGTAGACGTCGACGGCGGGGCTTCGTAGACTCGCGGCCGCGGCACTTCCAGCGTCGCGTAGGGCTGTGCGTACAGCGGCGACGGCGGTCGGAAGGACGCGTTGCGGACGACGAGCGGAGTCCTCTGCGACGGCGTCGACGCGTGTCGCGGCGACGGCAGCAACTGCATGTTGTAGTGTGTCCAGGGCTCGGCGTAGATCGGCGACTCGGGTCGAGGTGCGTAGGGGCTTGAAGGCGAGGAGATCGACGAGGAGGTGCCGACGGAACAGGACGAGTCGGTCATTGGGGTTGGCTGCTGAAAGATGTGAAGGTGTGAAAAAAAACTTTTCGATGAGCATTCAAAGAAGACCTCGATGAAATGAGGTTCGAAAAAAGTTATTCTTTGAGGCTTTTGCATGAATAAGTCTTTTTCTAAAGGCAAGCTCAGTTTGAGACAGTCTAGAACCGTCTTTTGAAAGCCCTGAAGTCGTAACTAGGAATTTTTCAGCTTGAAACTCCCTTCAGTTCAAATTAAAAGCTTTGAGAAGAATCCAAAAGAAATCAGCCACTTTTGAGGCATTTGAAAATTATGAAAAACTCAAAGTAAGGTTCAAAAATATTGATAGTAGTTTAGAACAAGTTTTTGAGTCTAAAATTGGAGCTTCATCGGCAAAAATGAAGTCTCGGGAAAAGTCGGAATGGTGGGTAATGACCGTTGAAAAGAAGAGGCTTGAAAAAGGCCGCAGAGAGGCCGCAGAAAGGCAGCAAAAAAGCTCAAAAAAGGCCGCAGAAAGGCAGCAAAAAGGCTCAAAAAAGGCAGCAAAGAAGCTCTAAAAAGGCCGCAGAAAGGTCGTAGAAAGGCGGCAAAAAGGCTCAAAAAAGGCCGCTGAAATGCAGCAAAAAGGCTGAAAAAAGGCCGCAGAAAGGTCGTAGAAAGGCAGCAAAAAGAGTCCTTTAATCGAGCCTTAAATTTTTCTTTTCCTAGGACTTTTTATCTTAAAGAAACTTCCTAATGAGACATGAGCCGAAAAAAATAATCTCTTATTGTCAAAAAAATACCTGAAGCTTATGATAGATATTAGCGGCGTCGAGGTTATCATAGTGCTTCCAGGACGATTTCCACTCATTGCTGCTGGACCAGACCATCGACGTGTCGGGACTGAAAAAAACTTTTTCCATTTTCTCTCTCCATTTTTCAAAAAGTCTCCCTCCGAACTCTCAGAATTACTAAACTAGGGAACGCGCGCTCCATCGAGAACCATTCAAAAGCCGCCGAACAATAGGTTTTCCACGGGCTTCCCCTCCACATACACACTCGTATTATAATCCCATTAACCATGCAAACGTAGGGCAAGCGTTTAGTATCTTTCATTATTTTCGGCTTGGAATGGCTGAGGTTACCTGCACATCTCAAAAAATCGAATGATCAATTAAAGAAAATTTTTTTTTTACTATTTTATGTTACATTAAACATTATTATGGGCATCTTTTAGTATTTCCTTATTTTCGGATTGGAATGGCTCAGGTGGTCTGCACATCTAAGGAATGGAATAAATTTCGACGAACGACCAAAATGTTTGGCTTTCACATGTTACCTTCAGCATGAAAATTGCTTTACTTTGATATTTTTTCATTTTCGACTAGGAATGGCTCAGGTGACCTGCACATCTAAGAAATAGTAGAAGGATCAGACCAAAATTTTTTTGGCTTTCAAATGCTACATTCAGCATAAAAAAATCGCTTTACTTAAATATTTTTATTTTTATTTTTTTGACTGGGAATGGCTAAGACGACCTGTACATCTAAAGAAAAAAAAAATTCGACGGACGACCAAAAATTCTTTTTTCTTTGTTTTTTCCCCCTAATATGCTGCCCTCAAAATGATTATTGCCTTATTCTTATATTTTATCGTTTTCGGCTTGGAATGGCTAAGACGACCTGCACATCTAAGGAAAAAAAATTCGACGGACGACCAAAAATTCTTTTTTCTTTGTTTTTTCCCCCTAATATGCTGCCCTCAAAATGATTATTGCCTTATTCTTATATTTTATCGTTTTCGGCTTGGAATGGCTAAGACGACCTGCACATCTAAGGAAAAAAAATTCGATGGACGACCAAAAAATTTTTTTTTGTTTTACCTCCCTAATATGCTGGCCTCAACATAATTATTGGCTTCCGCAAGATTAACAGAAAACTTATGAAGACCCCAAAAAGGAAGCGCTCCGCAATAATTACAGTGGGATTAGGTGGGCGTGAAAATGGCCTCTTTCTCTCCTTTCAATTACCACCTTTCCGCACTTTTCCAAAGGAAATTGATGCTCTTCCCTATTTTTCAAAAATATAAAGGAAAGATAAAAGGGTGCTTTTAACTAGGAGGGTCGAGATTTTGTATCAATGAACCCAGAACAATGGTCTAGTGTACTGATAATGGCACCTTCATTTTTAAACAGAGACCATTTCTGAACACTCAAAGTTGCTCCATTGATAATAGCGTCGTAATTTTCAAAAAGAGGCCATTTCTGGACACTCAAAGTTGCTCTATTGATAATAGTACCTTCATTTTCAAACAGAGGCCATTTCTGAACACTCAAAGTTGCTCCAATGCCAACAGCGCCTTTTATTTCAAAAACAGCTTTTTCTAACCCCTTAAAGTTGCTCGATTGATAATAGCGCCTTCATTTTCAAGAAGAGGCCATTTCTAAGTACTCAAAGTTGCTCTATCGATAACGTATTCTCAAAAATTGGTCAATTCAAGTTGCATACGCACACCTAGTCGCAGCGTAGCCTTTTCTGAACACTCAAAGTTGCTCTATCGATAACTTCTCCTCGAGTATTGGTCCCTACAACTTTCATACTAGCCGCGCACCTCGTCGTAGCGTAGCAAAATTTGATGGAGGACAAATCCTCATGGGAGGAGAGTGACCACACACACATTCCCACGAATGTCCAACACAACATATCCCAACAAAGTACTAGTGGAAGCCGTTCTCTCTCCCTCGCCACCCCCGTCGGCATGCAGATAAATTGAAATTGGTTTTGTGTTGGACGACGTTCATTTGGACATAACTCGAGTGGGCCTTCTAACGAGCCGCAAGGGCCATTGTCTCCTTGGACCGTTGCGCAATAAGATGCAGCATCTTCAGAAGAACATTTCCGTTCGGTTCCTTTGGTTCAAAATCTCAAACTATAGTCTGTCAGGCTTTCAAAAAAGTGTCAAAGAGAATCTGGCCATTTTCAGTCTTAACTTGCGCTCCATGGCTAATTTGACCATTTTTAGTCTAAACTGGCCATTTTTTATCACAACTTGCGCTCCACGGCTAAATTGACCATTTTTAGTCTGAAAAGGCCATTTCTTGTCATAACTTGCGCTCCACGGCTAATTTGATAGAAAGGTAAAAATTGGAGCTCATTCTCGTGAGAATCTTTGCTCCACGGCTATTTTCACGAAAAACCCGATTTCGAAACTCTGAGCATCCGAAAGAATATTTTGAGCGACTTCGAAACTGATTTTCGTCAAGACATGTGCTCCAAGGCTACACAAAAAAAAACCAAAGACGAAATTTTTAAAATTTCTAGGACTTTGAGAGTTATTGCGCTCCATCGCTAATTTGTCATAACTCAGCTTTTTTCCCTGGTTCAAAACTCCAAGTTCGAAGCTCAGACGCGAACTTTCACATAACTACTCAGAAAATCGCATCAAACGGGCGTCATGAGGTCGAACAACATCACGGCTCAAATGTCGCATATTTGGTGCGCCCCGTCGCTCGAAATTAGCTTCTTCCCCTGCTCGCTTCCTGTCTTCCTCGCTCGACGAGTGACACACTGCGAGACAGATCGAACGGCCGGATAATGGACAACTTGACCCCGATCTTCCTCCGGAGAAAAGACACTTGAACACGGCGGGGATTTCCGAACCTTGCTCGGGTATTCCCAGCCTCGACAGCTACCGGAAAATGAAAGTCTAGCTGTTTAGCGTTGGAGCGCACATGTCACTTTGAAAAAAAGCCTTTTCTAAGCAATTCTAAACCCTAGAAGGACCAAAGGGCCTAATTTTAGCGATGGAGCGCAGATGTACTTTCAAAAAAGCTCGAAACTCTCTACTAATATTCGCTCAACGTTTTCGATTTCTTGATAGCCTACTGAAACTTCAAACCTTGAAAAATCATAAAAAAAACGCCGAAAATCAAAATTTTAGCCGTGGAGCGAAAATGATTGAGCAAAAAAGCTTCTGTTATACACCTCCCCTCTTGGGAGGTTTTATCAAATCAATAATGGTTCTCAAATCAGATTGGACTATTTCACAGAGCTCTGAAGCAAGAAAAATGATTAAAAATCCCAAAAATCGATTTTTATCTATGGAGCGTAAGTAGGTGTGAAGAAAAAGCGGCCGACTTTTTTTTTCGTCAAAAATGATTTTGAGCTTGTCTCGACTTCACGGCCCTCATGTAGTTTTGATAATCATAGCAATATCTCTCAGCCTTTTTTTTCTCCATGGGGCGCAAATGAAGTTGAAAAATCGCCTTCATTTCTGACCGTATTTGTACTTCATCCATTGACTTTGAATCGTTCATGAAGATTTGAAAAAAGTCGAAAGGTCTTTTTTTCGCTTTAGAGCGCATCTGAACATCAGAAACCGCCTATAAGTTTCCGAGATCCCTCGGTAAGCGAGCTCTAGCCATTAGGCCTTGCTGGGGGGCCGACTGTCAGTAGCAAGCAGGCTATTATATTACCAAATCGTGGAAGGAATGGGGAGGAAGCCAGCATAATTGCATCATCACGTCTGCTGCACACAATGTTTGTGGAAGCAATTAACGATTTTGGGACCTTCGTTAGGTGGCCAAGTCTACGGAGTTTAGTTGGCGCAGTGGATGAGGTTTTTTTGTTGGTGTGAGGATGGTGGGTTCGAGTCCTTTGCGCAGTAGTAAATTTTTTGCCATTTTAGTCCCTTTTCTCGGACTTTGACGTTTTGAAAAATTGGTAGTAAGTGTCTAGTTTTGGCATATGAGAATGGAAAGTTCAATTCCACTCCAAAAAGAAATAATTTTTGCCATTTTCATGGTAGCTCTTTCTTTGAAGAAGGATTCGGGATCTTAGAGCAGTGGTAGATCCTTTTTTTCTCAGCCAGAAGGGTGGAAGGTTCGAATCCATCTCAGAGCAAACAATTTTTGCCATTTCTGTGGAGCTCTTTGTTCAGATCTACGTCTTCGTGCGGTTCTTAGAGTCTTGGCGCAGTGGTAAAGGCTTTGCTTAATACTCGAAAGATGAAAGGTTCAAATCCTCTCCTCAGCAAATAATTTTTGCCATTTCTGTGGAGCTCTTTGTTCAGATCTACGTCATGCAAATCTTGGAGTCTTGGCGCAGTGGTAAGGGCTTTGCCTCATGCTCCAAAGGTGGAAGGTTCAAATCCTCTCCTCAACAAATAAATTTTGCCATTTCTGTGGTAGCTCTTCGTTTAGATCTAGCAAATCTTGGAGTCTTGGCACAGTGGTATAACTTTGCCTCATGCTCCAAAGGTGGAAAGTTCAAATCCTCTCCTCAGGAAACGGTTTTTGCCATTTATGTGGTAGCTCCTTGTCAGGTCTACGTCATCTTGCAAATCATGGAGTCTTGGCGCAGTGGTAAAAACTTCGTCTTATGCTCGAAAGGTAAAAGGTTCGACTCCTCACCTTGGATCATTATTTTTTGCCACGGTTATTCTTCGCCTTTCCTTGACTCAGGCCATTTCTTTCCTTTTATGAAAGATTAAGAGGGCGCAGACGTGCCAGAGCTCATCAGCTAACTTGGAGGACCCAAATTCTTCCCACCCGGGATTCTGGGGACGCAGTGGGACTTCTGAATGAGACCACCTTTTTTAGATTTAGTTTTTCACGCTCATTCCAAGTCCGGTCTTAAAAGTTGCCCAGTACGTCTGCGAAAAAATTAAGGTACTCTAAAAAGTCGAAAAATTCAGTTTACTTATTGAGCTTATTTTTGAAGGGTATGTAAATCTTGTCCCTCTGGTCCCAAAAAATCATTTTTCAGGGAAAGGATATGGTCGGTCAGCCAATTTTTTAGAAGAACATTCATCATTCTTCCCCTTCGATGAGAGACTTAGAGGGCGCAGACACGTGAGAGCTCATATCTTGCTGTTCCAAACATGTCCCCATGCTTGATAACAGCGGATAATCGCTCAAAAGTTCAAAAATCTTCCTTCACAAGGAATATTGATGGCTATATTCATCATGTTTAAAAATAGCGGATTGAAAAGGTGCTAATCGGGTTGTTTGTCGGACCCTTCTTCTTTTTTTGAGCCGAAAATATTGTCGAACCTGCTGTCGTGGGAAGCGTATCCAGAACTGCAGACGCTCGTGTCGGGACTTGCCACGCAGAGAGTCGGCGGCGGTCGGCGGAAGTCCTGAAAATTGAAAGTCAGATGGTAATTCTGTTTCCAAAAGGTATCAAAAGTGAAGTTTCCTTCAAAAAAATTTTGCAAATTCTCTCAAAAGGGTACAATTTCAGCTTCTCAATGGATCTTTCTGCCTTCTTTCGTTGCTGTTTTTTAACATGCCCAATATAAAATGAAATAGTTAAAAATGACGTGAACTCCCCAAAAGCGTCAAGATAAGAGCTCTTCGTTGACTTGCAATATTACAAAAAAACTTATTAACAAGGATTTTTGATGCTTTAAAGGACCGGATATTGGAAGTATCACGAAAATGTAAAAATAACAACGTTTAGTTGATTTCAAATAGCACAAAACTTATCATAACATCATGGATTTTCAGATTGTTTTGAACCGGAAATTAGAAAGGCCTTTTTAGAGCTATATTTGTATGATTGACAAGAAAAAAAGCTTCTGGCTAGCCAAAAATAAGCCTAGAATGTTTAGAATGACATGGCTTTTTTCGAATATTTGCCTCAAAATAGAAAGAAAACGTGGGGATCACTTTTAAGACGGCTTTGAATAAAACTGAAATGATCACAAAGACGGATTCGCCAAAGATTTTCCAAAAAAGCAGGTCTTTCAGAGCTTTTCGAATAGTAGAGTGTAAGAAAAAATGAAAACCTACTAGGGAAAGTGTATAAAAATTAAGGTCAGGATTTCATGCAAAAAGCTCAAATTTGAACCTGAATCTGAATCTGAATGAAAAAACTAGTTTATTAAAAAATATGGCTTTAATTGAGTTGATAATTGCTAAGAACTCCACATCACCAAAATTTAAAACTAAAAATCAAAAAATTCCAACTTCAATGTTTATTTTTAGTAGATGTATGAAAGCTAGACCTACTCTGTGAGAAAAAATTTCAAAATTATCAGGTTTTTGAAAAATGTAAACTTTTGGATATATTTTTCGGCCCAACCTGTAAGTCTTTTTCATCGAAAAGTGGTCCTTATAGGGGTTTTAGTTAGTGGCCCCTATAGGGGACATTCTAGTCGATATTTTATATGAACTCTAGGCAAAGAACCATGCGGAAAAGTGAAAAAATATCCCTTTCCAAATGAAATTGAGCGGCCCCTATAGGGACTACTTAGGAGCTGAGGTCACACTCTGAACCCCTATAGCGATCGCCTTGAATTTACCCCTTTAGGGATCACTTTTTCGGCGCCTATAGAGAAATCTCAAAAGTTTCCTACCGCTGGCCCAACACTCCGGCTCATCGTGTCGTTCAAAACTTTCGGCTTTTTTGCGTCTCCGACCCATGGATTCGTCCGAATTTTCTGAAAAATTTGATCATCAAACTTCCTCCAAAAACTCAAACAGAAGTTTAAAAAACAAGCAAGAATAATCCGACTTCAATACTGTTTGTTCTCTTCTCAAAGGGATTATTTTTTGTGTGTGTGTCCCCAGCCTGCCACATTTTTCCATCGAGGGTGAAAAACACAAAATCGGCGCATAAATCCGATGATTTACGATGACGTCATTTGGGGAAAAGGCGGCGGCTTTCTTCTTTTTTGGGGCATACCTCTTGACCTTGGTCGAGCTGTCAGCTGCCAATGGACATCAAGTTTTACGGCTACATACATTGGTACCATGCTCAGAACCAAAAAATAAGTATTGCTCATATTAGCTCATCAAACATGCTTTTTTTGATTTTAGTTTTCACGACTTAACCCATTGAAATCAAGTAGAAAACACGAAAAAATCAGTATTGCTCATATTAGCCTATTAAAAATGATTTTCCGAGTTTTTTTGGATTACTTATGAATATAAGCTTTTCAGGGCTCGACCCATTGGAAACAAGCTCAAAAGCAAACAATCCGTATTGCTCATCTTAGCTCACCAAAATGAGTTTTTTCTTTTTAGTTTTCAGAGCTTAAACCATTGGTCAAGCTCAAAAAATGAATCAAGCTGAAAAATGAATATTGCTCATCTTAGCTCATCAAAATGATTTTGACGTTTTTTGGATATTCGTGTTCAGGGCTTGACCCATTGGAATCTATTTGAAAACAATAATCGATATTGCTCATGTTTGCTCATAAAAATGATTTTTTTGATAGTAGCTTTCGAAGCTCAACTCATTGGAATCAAGTTGAAAACAAGAAAATATCAGTATTGCTCATATTAGCGCATTGAAAGTATTTTATTTTTTAAGCTTTTTCCTCTGACCTCGTCAAAAATTTTAATCAGCAGGAAAATGTTATATTGCTCATGTTAGCTTAGCTCCTCTCAATATGGCCCGACTGAAAATTCATATTACTAATGTTAGCTCAGCTCATCCAAGCTCTTCCCTTGACCTTTCTACAATAGAAAATTATGTGAAAACTGAGAAATCGGTCTGCTCTACCCCAATTTTTCCAATTTCTCTCCTTCATCGAAAAGGCCCCGAGGCTTCGCACACGACCGCCAAGATGTTTTCGGAAGATAACGAGCGCCTCGCTTTGCAGATAACCATCTTTGGGAGAAGGACTATTACTGGAATTTCGTTCCGAATTCGTCTCGTTTCAGATCAAATTCAATAATGGGCTTTGAAAAGAAGAAAAAAAATAACGAAAAAATCAATTAGAAGAAACAGCATTTTTTTAAGTGAGCTTATGCGCTCTGTTGAGAAAAAGTTCTCTAGTTTTTCTCTATATGAATTTCTCAATTTTTTCGAGAGGTTTCACACTTTAAATGCGACCCCATGAACAAAAAAGGCCAAATTAGCAATGGAGCGGATTTTGTCAGTATAATGGTCAGCGTTTTTTCGATTACTATGCCTTATTTCTTCAATAGAAAAATCTCCTGATTTTGCATTCGCTAGTTTTTTTCTATTTTTCGAAAACAGCCGCGCTACCATGCGAAAGTGCGCTCTAATGATAAAAAGTAAGTCCGGCTTTTTTTCGAGCGCAATGAAGTGCTTACTCATTCAAAAGTTGTAGTTCTTGTTGTTCGTTCAAAAAAATAAGAAAAAATAGCCGCAGGAGCAAGTGCATGAGCAAGTGCGCTCTAATGATAAAAAGTAGGCCCTGGCTTTTTTCAAGCGCAATGAAGTGCATACATCCTCCTGACTCATTCCCAAGTTGTAGTTATTCTCCTTTCTTCCTGCCATGAGTGAGAATGATGGGAAATGATGTCGGCGAGTGTGCGTACGAGAGCAGAATGAGGGAAACCTAAAGCCACGGGGGTCCTTCGCCTTCACTTCACATTCATGATTGCATGCAAATGAATGGTGGCAACGTTTCTAGCCGAAGCGAGGCGCGAAATTGACCCGAGCAGTAGCGTCTATTATGCTCTATTGAGAAAAAAAATTTTTTTTCTATTTTCTTCTAAAAATCGGCAGGAAGAATCGGAAAATAAAAAAAGTGAGTCAACGGATTTTCCCCATTGAAGAGATTAACCAAAATACGGTAGTTGAATAAAAGACTGACGTTTTTTGAGCAAACGTGCTCTACGGCTAATTTTGGCCATCTTCTCTCACAAGCTGGAATTGAAAGGATGAAAGCCTTACGAAAATATTGAGGAGTGTCAAAAATAACGAGAGCTCGATGCTTGCTAAAAAAATTTAAAAAAGCCTCATTGCTCATGTTAAAACCTCCAACAAACGTCATTGCTCATGTTATAGGGTGGTATCCCCAAGCATCGCGCCGCCGAACAATTTTCAAATCCAATCCGTGAATAATTCTCGACATTCTTCCCAGCCGAACGGCTCGATTCCTACTTTACTTTTCGATGATGACGTCATCATTGCTCACCAACTACACTGTAGTTTATCTTTAGCCCATTTTTAGGCTTTTGACACTAGGAAAAAGAGAAAAAAACAAACATTTCTTCTGGGGAACGATCCTTCGAGTGAGGGCGGTGGCGGGAAGGCGATTGGAACTGAAAATGCAAAAATATTGCTCATGTTAGCTCATTTAGGTTTTGAAGTTTTTCCAAACCTCTCAAATTTTTCGAAATTTCTCGAGAAAGGAAGAATTTTTTTCAGAGTTAAAAGGCTGTATTGCTCATGTTAGCTCATTTTTCGCACTGAATTTTTTTAACCGCTAATGTGTTTCTAAGTTTTCGAGGAAGGAAAAATTTTTCTCAGAGTTAAAAGGCCTTATTGCTCATGTTAGCTCATTTTTCGCACTGAATCTTTTTATCTCGAACATGGGGCTTTTAGAACTGGCATGGCGTATAGAAAATTATGAAAAAAAAAACTCAATTTTTCCGTTTTAATTTGAAATTGGGAATAGGAAATAACATTTCAGGAAAGCTTTCAAATCCCTTGGTTAAATCTCCCTTCTAAAAAGGATCCATTACCGCGAGGTTCCAAAAACCTTTAAAAAGCAAAAGTGCAACCGAAAACACCGTTAAAACCCCCCTCTCTGAAACCTTTTATTTGTCTCGATCACGTTTCCCCCTCCACGTATCAGTTCCATCAAGCGAAACAAAAAAAAGAAGCAAGGAAGAACACAAAAGAAAACACGCGACGGCGGCGGCTCGAACCAGTTCCATTCCGACCGGCGAATGGTGTTTGAAAAGCTCTCCAGGGGATATCAATGTTAACCGATTCGAATGATTGGAATCACGTATCGAGGCAATTTTTCTGGTTTCTAATCTTTGTTTTATTTTTTGAAGCATTTTCTGGGATCTCCAAGTTTTCTAACGCAATCAAGACGCTTAAAGTTCGAATTTTCGAAAAAAAAATCATTTTTTTTTACCAGGGAATGGTCTCAGCTTACAATGGGACTTCTGAACAAGTTTTCTAGACGTAGTTTTTTATGCTGATTCCAAATTCGGTTTTAAAAATCGTCACCGAGGTCTGTGAAAAAAGTTATGGACCCTCAAAAGAGGAAAGTCTCATTCAAACTGAGTTCCATTGTGAGCTGAGACCATTACCTGGTCAGATTCCATAAAAAAAGAGTCGTTGTAAAATTTTGACACTTTCTACGCTCTAAGGAACGCTGAGTAGTCCCTATAGACTCTATAGTATAGAGGCATCCTAGGGACCCCTCTAGGGGCAAGCTTGCAAGAGTGGTTCTTTTGGGGTTTTCAATGACCTCGAGGTTTAATCGATCAAATTTATTTTTAGATCTGAAAAACCCTTTAGGGATTACTCAAGCTTCAGGGACTTGTGACTGTAGACTCTATAGTAAGTGGCAACCTTTGGGACCTACTCACCCCTCTAGGGACCACTAGAATTCGCAAAAGTGGCTCCTATGGGGGTTTTTTGTTAGTGGTCCTATGAAAAAGAGAGTAAATCTTCTTAAGTTTTCAGATCTAAACAAAAAGCCCTCTAGGGCCACTTAAGCATAAGACCCTAAACCCCTATAGCAAACCCTTTTTTGTCCCCTTAAGGTAGGGACCGCAAGCCATTTCTTCAGAACGATTCAAAAAATATGTTTTTCACATTGTTCGATAGAGGAGACTGTCCATTTTCATAATCCGTTTAGTTTTTGAAAAAAGCTCCACTAAGAAAAAAGTTACGGCCAAAAAACGAGCGCGCGCGGCGTACAACTGGAGGCAAAATCTCACGGTTTACCCGCTGCCGCACGCTTTCTTTTTAAATGTTTTTGCGCGTTTCTGGACCGTTTTTAAATCGGTTTTCTGTTCTGAGAGGTTGTCCGAACTGCGCTTCATGTTTTGGTATGAATCTTTTGTACAATCCTCATAAGAATTTTTTTGATAAAATATCAAAAAAACTACCTAGAAAAAAAGGTCAAAGGGATTTTTTTCAGCTTATTTTTTTCTTTTTTTACTCAGAAAAAAATTATTATCATTCGATTTGGAAAAAAAAGAAAAAAATGAAAAAAATAATGTTATTTCGAAATAAAACAGGAAAAAAAGTGCCATTTGACTCCGAAAAAAACGGCTCCTGCGACATTTAAAAGGACGCATCGGTGTGTTTGACGCAAACACTGCTACGGACACTTGCACAAAATCTTCCGAAATTTCAAAAAAATTGCCATTTTTTTCGAGGTTTTTCAAAGCCGTTATTTTTTTCGCGTCGATCGATTTTTTTCATAATTTTTTTCATTGATAGAGTTTTTGAACGCTTAATAACATAATCAAAAAGTATAGACGCGATCCTATTCTCTCATGCGTCAACGAGGCAGGCGAAAAAAAGGAGGTTTTGGTAAAACTCAAATATAATTTAATTCGCTGTCCCAATAATTATTTTTCATTTTTGAATTTTTTTATTTTTTTGAACACATTGTGAGTTTTTAAATCAAATAAAAAGTATACCATGTCGCTGAAATTTTTTCGCATTTCAGCTTCAAAGTTTGGTGTCACTTTACAAGCTTTAATATTTTTTTCGCGTCGGTAGATTTTTTTATTTTTCACTCAAAAAAATAAAGAAAGTGTTAATGTATAACATAATTAAAATTTAGAAGCGTTCCTCACTTGGTTTTCTGAAACGCGACGATTTTTGTGAAACTTGTCAGTTTTTCGTGTTAAATCTTACTTTTTTTCGCTTATTTTTTTGAAAAACATAGTTTTTTTAAAATATTCAGTCTTGTAGAGCGTTGTCGATTACATAGATTAACAGAAGCAGTTCCTTTTTAAAGTGGGCCTTTAGCTAGTATAAACGCCTCAAAACCGTTTTTGCAACAAAAAAATCGTCATTTTGGTGGCGTGAAGGGGCGGGGCTTTGCGCCCCCTACCTTAAGGGCTGTTTTGCCTCCTAATCCCTTTCGGGACCACTCTGGCGTTACTTTTCAATATTTAAAATCAGGCTCCGGCTTCAAATAGCTCTAAAAATGAACTATGAAATCTTTGAGATGGTTTTTTTCATCTACAAAATTTCCACGCACCTCAGAAGTACCACAAAAAGAGGACGGCAAGGACCGTAAAGCGTGAAAACACGACGAAGAAAGAAACGAACGAGCAAACATGTCTAATCGGATCTTGACAAATGCGTTTGTCTTGAACCGATTCCAACTGCCTGCACATCTAACTACCTGGAACAGGCTTCAACTCAGCTCGCTCGCCACGGATGACACTGTGCGAGGCGGCCCGGTAGGGGAAGCCTCGGTGATGATCGCCGGCGGCGTTGCGGTCGCGTCGCGGCTCCGGCGACACCGCTCTTCGCGGCTTTGACGACGTCGTCGTCGTGGTGGCGACAACGCGACGTCGTCGCGATGTGCGACGCGTCGGCCGACTGATCGTCAGCTGGTCGAACCAACTTTGGATGCGTTGCATTCTGAACAATAAAATGGTTCAGTTGACTCGGTCTCATGGAAGAAAAAATCCGGGAAATGTGAATTTAAAACTGTATTGTGAGTAATTTTGCAAAACTCAAGAATTCTCCCGACTCTCCAAAATTCTGGTATATTTTTCACTTTCTGACCTTCACTTTGAGTTTTGTGAAACTTCTTTAAACACAGCATGAAGAGACGGTGAAAAAATGACGAGTTAAGGAAAATCAATTGATGACGTCAGAATAACATGCAACGGACCAGAAACGAGTTGCGCCGCAGAGCAACTTTTTCTCTTTGGATGCCTAGATTCATAGGTTACTGGACCTTACGGAGCATGAAAAAAAATCTTCTGACATTTTAATTTCGATATTTTTTTCAACTTTTTTTCATACCAATTAATGAAGTCATCAATCCCAAAAAAATATAATAATAAAAAGAATTATTTTTGTGAAAAATCATCATTTTTTTAGAAGGAAAAAAACAGCAAAAGGCAGACCTTACGGTTTTTATTTTTTTGGTTTTTAGTTTTTTTCAGGTCTTTGAAAAAAATCAGCAAAGTGCTCATTTTTGGAAGAAACAGTAAAGTGATGTTTCAAACTTTTATGAAAAAATATATGAAATCATTCAAAAAAAAATTTTTTTTTCGAGTTTTCACACTTTTCTCGTCGTTTTTAGTACTACGAGCAACCAAAAAGGCAGTGGAAACAAGTAAAACATGGAAAAAATGGAAAAAAGAACACACGCAAAACGAGGCAATAAACCGTGGCGAAACGTGTTGTAACTCGTAAATGATGAGAAAAAAAAAATTGTTTATGGTCCTAGAGAGATTTTCATGGCTTGCGTGGGCCATTTGAACGTTTTAAAACGCCTCATTTGCTCTGGTAAGATTGGACAAAAAATACAATAAAGTTCTGTAGAACTACCTTTTTTTCCGTAGTAAATTATTGCATTTTTTTCTGTATTTGGTAGTTTTTGATACTAAAAAAAATATAAATTCTCCTTTTTCCCAATCTGAAAGTAAAATTGCAAAAAATCTTGAAAAATAGTAGCCAGTGACATAAAAAAACAATAAGAGAAAAAAATAAATTGTTGTTTAAAACTTATTCTTGAAACTGTAAATTCATCCAAAAAGCTTTTTTCTTCGAAATTTGAAAATCAAGAAGAATACGCGCTCTAATGACAAACATAATATTAAAAAAAAGAGCAACTAATTAATATTATAACTTTTCTTAGAAAATGAGTCACAAAAACCCAAAAAAGATGAATATTATGTGAAGAGTCGAGAAAATTGAGTGGAAACGACCGCCGAGATGTGCAAATTGCATTTTCACGTCTAGAGGCTCTTTTTTATCCCATTTTTCTTCAAAGTAAAGTGTTTTTCTCTTTGTTTTTTGAGAAGATATAGATAATCACAGTATAAAAGTAACAAAAAAATTGGTGGAAAGTCGGAATTTTGTTCAAAAAAACAAAATTGGTGAAAAAAAGAGATAAAAAGCTGTTTTTACATCTAATTTTTTTGTACAGAAAAAAAATCAAAAAAATGATTTTTTTGAAAGCAAAAAAATAGTAATATTGATAGTTTAAATTATGTTTTTTTCAATTGATTTACAAGATAAATGTGAAAATTGCACTTTTTGAAAAAAATAAACTCGAGAAAAGCTGAATTTTTTTCAGAAGCTTATAAAAATTTTCTACCAATTTTTTTGAAAAGAAAACATGAAAATTAGTCGTAAAAAAAGTGAAAATTATTTTTTTCATGGGTCCAAATCGCCAAAATTAATCATTGACAATGTTTCAAAGCTCAGAAAAAATTCATACTCAACCCCAAAATTTCAAGAATAAGGAAAAAATCCAAGTTCCTGATAAAACCATGATATATCCGATAAAATCTGAGAAAAGAAGCTAATCTTCGGGATTTACATGAAAAGGCGGTGTGCAGCCGTCGGCAGCGGCACATTGTGGGAAAGACGAGTGAAAGGGGCGGAGCCTGGCGCACCCTTCAAAATGGTGGGCGGAGCCTGGGCGCGTTCAGGAAAAGAGTTCAAATTTCGGATTTTTCAAAGTTCAAGAGAAGTTTTTTAAGATTTTGAGATTTTTTTGAGCTTGAGAAACGGCCAAAAGGAATTGGAATTTGGATATTTTGGAAAAAAATTACTCTACAAAGAAAGTTAAAAAAATGAAAAAAAGGATTTTTTTCAAAAAAATATCCATTGAAAAAAATAATTTTCAAAATTTACTGAGTAATATTATATTGATAAAATGACGAGAAAAATTTCAAAATATCAATTTTTTTCATCTTTCGTTATGGATTTCAAGCCAAAAAAAGTTTGGAAAAATGAAAAAAATTACAATAGAACAGAATCGAAAAGGTTGAAATTGGGTAAAATAACGTTTTGAACCGAATTTCCCAATATTTTCGGCTTTAAAAATGTGCAAAAAAATTTATTTTTCTTCTCGGGAGTCGAACCCAGAAGTTCCCGATCTACAGACGGGAGCTTTAGCCGTTTGGCTACGGTCCAAGGTTCATTTGCATGAAAACTCAAGATTTTTAAGGGCTGCTAAAGCATTTGGGAAACAAAAAATGGGTTACCCAAGCTTTTAACTCGGTTTTTAGAGGTTCCCTGAAAGTTTTTGATTTATTTTGCTTTTAAAAATTACTGGAGACGCTAAAAATACTCCTATTCTGAGTATTAATGAATCAGTAAAAAAATTGTGGCGTTTAAAAAAAATATTCTAAAGGAAATATCATTAATATAAAAGCGTAATAACTAAGAAAAATCAATTATAAAAAAATTAAAAATATCTCCAAAATGAGGCTCAGGATCCATAGAGAAAATTTCAGTTCATGAAAAAAAGGAATAATTTCATTTTTGAGCCCGTTTTCAACTCAATTTTTAAGGTTTAAAGTCCGAATAACATAACACACGAATTTCCTCCCAAAAAACATATTTTCCCATCAATTCCCGTCATTCCCACCGTAACCCCAAACAATAGGGAAAATTATCTTCTAATCCTGCAAAAAGGAAAAAAAAGGCTTGACGCAATCGGATAAGATTATCGAAGGAAATAAATATTTGAATTGAATTGCGAAAATTCTTGATGAATAATATTCAATTTTTCGTTCTCTGAATGCGGAAAAGACACAAGAAAAAAGAATATTCTGAAAAAAATGACTTTTTTGAAGGTTTTGAATTTTTTTTGCTCTGTTTCGTATAAAAAAATGGTTTTTTTCTAAAAATCAAAAAAAAAGGTGAACCTTTAGGGGTAAAATAAAGTGACCACTTAAGGGATTTTCATAAAAATTTTAAACTGCCAGAAGTTTTCTAGTCAAAAGTCACCCCTAAAGTGCACACTTACAAGAAAGATCCTTTAAGTGGCCCCTTCATATTTTCATAGCAAGCTGCGATCTCTTAAAAACTAAAGAGAAAATCGAAAATATTGATCTTTTTTTGATTCTTTGATGTTCGAGGCGTCAAAATTTGCGTTCCATCAGAAGTTTTGAATAGTAAAAATATGATTATTTGGGCCCTTTTTTTCATATTAAAAAAAACTTTTTTTGATGCAAATAAGAGACGATTTTCCGTAATATTGACTCTACAAAAACCCGGGAAAAAAATAGGATTTTTTCCAATCAAAAAAACTGGCAGCCAGGTGAAAAAAATAGTGAAAAAGGACGGAACTTTCAGCATATCTCTTTGAAAATTCTGAAGCTTTTGCTCATTAAAAAAACCCAAATTTTTTTCTGTAATGGTTATAAAAAAGCTCAAAGAACAGGTGTTCACTGAACAACAATATTTTAATGACATAACCAATTTTTTGGGAAAGGTGAAGGACACCAGGAAAAAAAAAACCTTCCGTCACTCAAGTGCCTGTCATTAATTATCTTCTTTCGGCGACCTCATCGCAAAAGGCCGAAACCAATTAAGCACACGCGCCCCACCGGACAAATGAGCTCGAAAACTTTCGCTTTCATTCAAGTTATTCCAATTAATAACGGAATATTGAAGAATCTTTGAGTCGTTCTTGCGAACTATACAGTGATCCCTATGGGGGCCCTTGAAGGTTCCTCTCTTGGGATCCCTCTTCCTCTCCCTGTAGGGGTCACTTAAGCTTGCAAAAGTGTCCCCTATAGGGGGCATGCTAGTCATTTATTGTTCTGAACTCTATGAGAAGAAAAATTTCCATGTGAAAAACTCAAATTCGGAAGAAGTGTATCAAAAAAAAATTTGATCTTTGAACGAAAATTAAAAGACCTTTAGGGGCCACTTTAGCTTTTGAAACTCAAGCATCAGACCCTGCGGTCCCTAAAGCGTTTCCTTGAAGAGCTCTTTCCCTCTAATCCCTATAGGTAGGGACCGCAGACGAATTTTCAAAAAATTTTTTTCAGCATTGAGTTTTGTATGGTTTGATAGCTGTTTCGATTCAAAACTCAGAACCGTTTAGTTTTTCAAAAAAGATTGAAGATGAAAAAAGTTATGACGGAAAATGTGGCGCGCCGCGCACCATTTTTTTAGTACTGAAATTTTGGTATTATATAGTTTTGAAATTTTTCTCAATTTTTCTTCTAGAACAAGTTTTGATACTGGTCTATTATGATGTAACAAATTATAATAGAGTGCTAAAATGATGCTAATCAGCTAGTTTGCCGAAAAAAAGTCAGTATTTTTCCAGAAAACAAAAAAACTGACGCTTGCGGGCATCGAACTCGCGACCTCAAAATGAAAAATCGCAGCGCACGCGCTGCGCCAAGCTGTTAAGTATTACGAGGGGAGTTTCCATCCGCCATATCCTTGAGCCGTTTGAATAGCACAGATTGCCTATTTCAAAAAGAAAATTTTTGAAGTAATTTAGCTATTTTTTTATCAGAATATGTTTGCAAAATTTTTTTCTCAAACTTTTTCGTGGAAATTCACTTCGAAAAAAACTGTTTTTTTCAGTGCTTTTTTTGCCTTTATTAACGATCGCTGCATTAAAACGGCCCCGTAAATTTTTTTGGCAAAGACGAATTTTTTTATTTTATTCTTTTTAATTGAAAGATTTTTTTACTAATAAATGTATATAATCGTTTAAAAAAACCTGCGTTCGACCGTTTTTCTGTGTAATAAACGCCGCTAATTTTATTCTCTATTTTTCAAGAGCATTTTTTTGCGTATCAAACAACTTTTTTTCAAGCACATATGCTGTGGAAAAAAATTTAAGTAAGCCCATGGTCTAAATTTTTGAAAAAAACAAAAAAACTCGATTATATTCGCTTATTAACGATATTTTGAATTAGGACTTTCGGCGCTCCCTAAAAATTTTTTTGGCAAAGACGAATTTTTTTATTTTATTCTTTTTAATTGAAAGATTTTTTTACTAATAAATGTATATAATCGTTTAAAAAAACCTGCGTTCGACCGTTTTTCTGTGTAATAAACGCCGCTAATTTTATTCTCTATTTTTCAAGAGCATTTTTTTGCGTATCAAACAACTTTTTTTCAAGCACATATGCTGTGGAAAAAAATTTAAGTAAGCTCATGGTCTAAATTTTGAAAAAAACAAAAAAACTCGATTATATTCGCTTATTAACGATATTTTTGAATTAGGACTTTCGGCGCTCCCTAAAAATTTTTTTGGCAAAGACGAATTTTTTTATTTTTATTGTTTTAAAAATTACCGTTACTTGAATCAAAATCATTATTTAAAAAAAGAAAGAGTGCGTTCGACCTGAAAAACACATGAAAAAAAGCAAAAAAACGACAAAAATTTTTTTAGTTCCATTCACGTTTTTTTGTACGACATTCCGCGCGAACGCATCAAAAAAGCGTGAAATATTTTTTAAACGAAAGAGGAAGCTTTTTTGTACATGTGTGCCAAAATTTATTATCAAGTTCCACATATTTTGCAACTACAGCAAAATGAAAGTTGAAAACCAAAAAAAAGCCACTTTTTCTATCGCGAAAAGGGGCGTGGCTTTGCGGTCCCTACCTATAGGGACCACCTTGGCGTTGCTTGTTTTCTACCCAAAAGAGCTTTGAAACAAGATGAGCATGTGCGCTCCATGGATAACTCCTTTTTTTCTGAAAACACTGGAATTTTCGACCGTTTCTCGAGGACATTTGATAAATCCAGAGATTTGTTGAAACTACATATTGATCAAAGTCAAAATAATGCTTTAAATAGTTTCCCGTTGGAGCGCAAAAGCTTCAGTGAATGAGCCTTTTACAAAAAGCGAACCAGAGACTTTTGAAAAAGTTCCACCTACTCCACAATCTTCCTCTGTCGTAAGATGAAATCGCAGCTCAAAAATCAAGGACTTATGCGCTCTATGGCTAACTATGAGATTTTTTGAAAAAGCAAGTTCTGTTAATTTTTGTACTTTTCGTTTCAAAACTAGACAAAAAAAAAATGAAAAATTCGCCACGGTCATCCCTATCTGATTCTTTTGATATCAGCCATTC
The DNA here is from genome assembly GCA_904845305.1 of Caenorhabditis auriculariae. Lineage (NCBI taxonomy): Eukaryota > Metazoa > Nematoda > Chromadorea > Rhabditida > Rhabditidae > Caenorhabditis > Caenorhabditis auriculariae. The sequence goes on from CAJGYM010000095.1 coordinate 206,739, forward strand.
CAAATGCCGCAAAAAAACAGAAAAAAGCCCACAAAGAGACCGACGACCACAAATGATGATGAAATGTCGCAATAAATCCGACCGAGAGCGCAATAATATTAAATATAATGGCATGGGGTGGTGGTGGATAAACGGGTTTATTTCAACTTTTTCCTCCCCAATAACTCGTTTTTTTTTTTCATGTTCTCTTTTGTTCAAAGGTACAAATTTTGGTTTCGAATAATTGTGGCCCGCCAAAGATTGGACGGAATGTAGGGACGAGTTCCCATGGAAACGGAACATATTTTTCAAGTTTTTTTCTAATTTGCAGAAATTTGGGGCTTCAGATGTGTTGATTGTGGGCTGCGGGGGAGGATTTTCATTTTTTCTTCCGGTTGAAAGATAATTTGATGTTTTTCCTCGGTTGTTCGATGATCTTTGGATTGACAATTCGAACATCGTGGGTTGGAAAGTCATGGTCGCAAATGGAATGGCTCAGCTGCTTTTTTAAAACTTGCACCCGACTCAAAACGACTTGCGTGCGTTTTAAAATGCTATTATTGTGATCGTGACGCCATCAACTTGAGAGGAAGCCCAAAAAAATTAGTTTTCATTCATTTTTAGCCATCTTTCTTCTTGTACCTTTCGTATCAAGGCGGCAAAAACACGATGAAAGATAGAAAAAATTGATCTTCCTCTTTCAAAAAAACTACGGGCAATTAAATGAATGATCAACACGGAATATCTCAAGTTCAAGCTTCAAGTAACACTGTCAGGTTGGAATATTTCCTTCTCGGGTGAAAAAATTGAGTTTTATATGATTGAATTTTTGAAAATACGGTCTCGAAACTGTCCTGAAACACGCTGAAAAAAATCGCAAAGATTAAATCTTTAATAATGAATAAATCTGTCAAAATGTTTGGTTAGACTTTCAAAGCAAAAAGTTCCATGAAGGTCTCAGAAAAGTCGTTTTTTTCTGATTATCCAATGTTTTTAGCAAAAATCTCAGAAAACTTTTGCTATCTGTACCGATGGAAATCAATTCAAGTGGACGAATGATAAATCACTACCGTAAAAAGTTTCGAACAAAGCCATTCCCTACCCCAACTTGGAGGGGGAACAGAAGAAGAAAAAAACGTTATCAAGCAAATCGAGTTTTTTTAATACTTCAATTTAAAAAAAGAAACTGAAAATGAAGAAAAAAGAGCATAAAAAGTCCCAAACGAAGCTATTCTCTATCCAAACTTGCCGACGGAGAAAAAAAAAGTTTTTAAAAATCGAGTTTCTTGATTATTTGAATTTTGGAAAATTCGGCTCAAACCCTAATGATCAATAACCATCATCATGAAAAACCCAGAAAGAATCTGTTTTTAACCTAACTTAAACGAGATCGATGGAAAAAAATTATCAAAATAGATAGACTTTCTTGATTTTTTGAACTTTCAAAATTCGTCTCGGAATCTGAAAAAAAAAAACCATAAAATGTCCCAAACAAAGCTTCTCTCAAACCCAACTTGGAGAAAACCGACAAAGCAAAAAAGTTATCCAGAGAAACCCCATTACACACTCGCCACCTTCCAATCAACAACACCAAAACAGGAAGTAGAAGCAATCGCAGTACAACAAGCGCGAAACCTTCTAAGCGGTAAAAAAAACAGAAAGAAGAATCGAACTGCGGACGTAGTAAAATGAAGACGGAAGCATATAAAAGGGGCGCCGATTCTCGACAGGAAGCTCGACTTGGTCGAAGATGAGCGAGAAGACGTTGGTTGGACTGGCGACGGGCGCCAGCGCCCTTCTGATTCTGGCCTCGATCGCCACCGTCGTCTACCTTTATAACGACATCAACAACTTCTTGGAGGAGTCTCAGCGCGAGCTCGGCGAGTTCAAGGTTTGGCTTTACCTTCTCCTGACATTCTCAACTTGGCTTAGGGGTGATTTCAAGACTTCTGAATCCAGAACAAAGGAAGTTTTGTCGATTTATGCCTTATACTGAAGTCATGACGCTTCGAAAGCTTGAAATTCACGGCAAAGGGGGCGTGGCCTGTCTGCGCTCTCCACAAACCCGGCACTGTCTCCTTTTAAATAGTTTTTTTTTTTTGAATTTTTCAACGCGTCATAGCTCGACTATTAGACAAAAATCGCAAAATCCTCTTCTCGTTCTGAAATCTGGAGGTCCTGAAGTACAAAACTTTTCCAGATCCTCGCCAACGACGCCTGGGACACGATGATCATCTCCCAGACGCCTTCAGTCAATTCTCGCAACGTCCGAAGCATTTTCGACGCTCGCCGACACAAGAAACAAGCCTCGCAGTGCAACTGTGGAGCTCAGCCGAATAACTGCCCGGCTGGACCTCCAGGACCCCCCGGAGCCGCTGGAGAGCCCGGTCACGATGGTCATCCAGGAAACCCCGGAGCGCCTGGAAGTTCTGGCATCGGTGGCGGTAGCTCTTCGGGTGGATCTGAATGCATTCAGTGTCCAGCTGGAGCGCCAGGACCAGCCGGAGCTCCAGGACAAGCTGGACCGCCAGGCCCGGCCGGACAGCCAGGACAAGACGCTCAAGGAGGTCAGCCAGGGCCTGCCGGACCCCCAGGACCAGCCGGAGACGCTGGGGCGCCTGGAGCTCCAGGAGGTGATGGTCAGCCTGGACGTGCCGGTCAGCCCGGAAAACGAGGACGAGGACTGCCAGGACCGGCCGGAGCTCCAGGACCAGCTGGACCAGCCGGTCAGCCAGGACAGGATGGACAGCCAGGAGGTTCCGGATCCGCAGGAGCTCCAGGACCGGCCGGACCAGATGGCCAGCCCGGTCAGCCAGGAAGCGACGGACAGCCAGGAGCGCCAGGAGGCGACGGCGGACCGGGAAGCGATGCTGTGAGTTTGACGAGCTCTCTTCATATCGAAACTTTTTTCAGGCCTATTGTCCTTGCCCCAACCGTAGCGGCGGCGCTGTCCAAGTCGACGCCGCCGTCGAGACCGAAGATGGCGCCTACAATCGCGTGGCAGTCGCTGCACGACACCGAAGCGTCGCCAAAAAGCACCGTGCCGTGGCGGCCAAGCGAAGAGTTGTCGCCGCTGCGGCCCGACAAAGAGTCGCTGCGAAGCGACGCATCGCCGCTTGAACTTCCAGAAAATGAAAGAATAAACGGCTTTTTCTTCATCGTATCTTTCCTCACAAAGAAAAAGGCGTTTCAAAGGTTTGAAAAACGCAAAAAATGTCGTTAAACTTAAAAAGATCTATTCGAACACTCATAATGCATTCAAAGCGATCTCTGAGCGGCAAAATTTATTGGTTTGCATAATTTTTGAAAGCATCACAGTAGTTCAGTCTTTCCGCGAAAAAAATTCTTATCTCGCCAGAAAGTACGCTCCACGGACAAAATTCAGAAATCTCAAAACATCGCCGTAAAACGACTATTTTTTTTCTATGTACATGGGTCGATAAAAAAAATATTCAATTTTCAAGTCTTATACTCTGAAAAATCGAATTTGTCAAGAATATGACGCGAAAAATCATCTCAGAAAATCAAAATTCGAACTTTAGAACTTTTTCACAGTAAGAAAATTTAACTTGGTCCACAAATAGTCCTTCAAGAAGTTTAATATTCCCTAGTTTAAGAAAAAAAAACAACTCCCAGGTCAATAAATTTACAACATGGACTAGAAAGCATAGTGAAAAAAATCCCAAGCTTCCCAAAAAATTATGAATTAAAATTTAAATTAAAAAGAGGAAAATGTGAGTTACAAAGCAACACACGGGAAAAGAAATATGATTTTTTTTCCTTTTTCCTTCCAAAACGGTTCCTTTTTCAGGAGCAACAAAGGGGGAAACGTGAAACCAGAACAATGGCGGCCTCAAAGTTGCCTTTTCCTCCTTCAACTGATTTTGAAATTCGTTCTTTTCTTTGGAAAAAAAAAGGGTAGATGTATTTTTCAAAGTTGAAGAAGTTCAGACGGCTCCTGGGAAGTTATAAGGAACCAACCTTGAAAAATAAAGTCTGAACAAAATTTCTTGCAAGACTGGTAGAATTTTTAGTGGCCTCTATAGGGTTTTGAAGTTTTAGTGACCACTTTAGGGGTTAAAACTTAGTGGCCACTATAGAGCTCTAACTGGTCCTACTAGATGACTAAAACTACTAAAGTTACCGCTAATGAACGAAATAGTGGCCCCTATAGAGGTGGTTTTAATGGCCACCTTATTGCCCTCTTCAAGTAGTAGTTGGGGAGCCTCTATAGTGACTACTAAAAGTTTTCCCAGGAGTTTAAAAAGAATTTTTTCGAAAAATGGAATTTTCTACTTTTTTTTTAATAACTTCTATTTTCCTATGATATTAATCTTTCCCATAGAGCAATTATCAAACTCCTAAACAGAAGGGAAAAAAAATGTTTTCTAACTTTTCTCGAAACGACAGTCACACTTCGAAGAAAAACTGTAGTGGCCACTCAAAAGGTGACTCAAGCACCCCTTGGACAGGACACTAAAGCGGTCACTCAAATCACCACTATAGAAGCCATTTTTTGTCTCATAGTGGTCACTATAGTAGTCCCCTTTCTAGTGGCTACTATTCGACTACTATAGTGGCCACTATAACGTCAAAACCCTAAAGAGGCCACTAAAAGAGACAATTTTCGAAAAGTATACTTTGACCAGAACTGTATAAAGTGTCCTCAAAAACACCGAAAAAGTTAACTTTGGGAAAACGAAAAAAAAAAACGTCGACGTGCATATTTTATCGCTGCGAAACTCGTAAAGGGTGGGAAAATTGACAGTTTTTCGGTTTTCGAGAAGTATAGTGGACTCGTAGCTTGAAAAAAATAGGTTCAAAAAGTTCAAGCTTGATTGGACAGGAAAATATAAAAGTTTATTTTTAGGTTCGTTAGAGAATTTTCAAATGGGAATCTTGGGAGTTGATTGAAAATTAGCAATTGGCTATGAAAAAAGTCTGAGTCGAAAATTAAGGATTCTGAACTATTTTTGGATCTTCTGAAGAACTTTTTGGGACCTCACCATTTTGCTAAAATGAAGCTCAGTACAAAGAGTTTATTTGTAAAAATAATTTTACGAAAAATTGGCCGATTTTCAACGCAAAACTCCGTGATTTTGTTGAAAAAGGGCCTAAAATCGCAGAATTTTCTCAATTTTTAGCCTTTTTTCGAATAAAAATAAAATTTATAGGCTGAGTCTTTCAGAAAAGTTCATCTGGTACGTAAAAAGCCAACTTAAAAAAGTTTCGAAAAAACCTATGTCTCGTTTAAAAAAAACTTGGAAAACTACAGTAAACATCTCTTTTTTGTGCACTTCGCTCCGAGACCTGTAGTCTAAAGGTATACGGTACCCTCGTCAGAAAAAAGATGACAGCCTGGCGCGGAATAGGCTATAAAACTGATCTTGAGACTTCTTTTCCCATTTATAAAAAAATTTCTTCAAAAAAATTGAAAAAAAGCCAAACGACGCTCCGACATCTCAATTTGCAGCTCATTCATGACAGGTCCAGCTTTGAGAACCAAACAAGAACGATGGGTTCGATTTGAGGAACCAAAAAAGGGCCAAAATTAATTGCGGCTAATTTGTCATGCTCCAGGTCCCTGGGGCGAACCGCCGAAACCGCTTGTAGCCGCCAAAACGAGGACGATTTATATTTCTCGTTTCAAGGGAAGCTTATTTCTTGAAGAAAGTTATTTTAAATAGAATGTGAGTTAATTAAAAAAGAAAAATTCTCAGAAAATTTCGATCAAAGCCTTTTTTTCGAATAGTGTAGTTTTTTAATGTATTTTTAACTTCGATTAAAGTGAAACATGGGACCAAGAAGACTATTTATTTATACAATTCGCTTTTTTGTGAATTTTAAATCATTAATCTTTGAGAAAATAAGACCTTTCTGGCGTCATTTTATCGGCAAAATCGTTTCAAAAAGGTTTCGGAAAGAAGAAGGGCGGAAAATTTTCAGAAAAAGGTTTTTATAAAGCCGAAAAATGCCTAGTTTCTAAAAAAAAAATCCGCGCCTAGGAGAAAAGGTGCCCCATTTCGCACATTTCCTATGCCGTGTTCAAAGTAATTTCCGCGAAATGCAAAATACCCGTTAGAGAAAGGAAAAGATCACTAAATTTTGGAGAGTCAGAGATCATTTTGCATTTCGCGGAAATTACTTTGAACACGGCACTAGAAATGGTAACATGAAAGGTTAATATTATAGATTTCAAATTTCGAAAAAAAAATATAAAAAAGAATATCTTTCGTTTATTTCTAACAACCTTTCAACGAAACGAAAATGTGCTGATATTCGCAGAAAACCCAAAAAAGACGTCGAAACTCAAAGATCAAGATTAGCGAAGACGTGTCGAAAAGTCCGGTGGCCGAGAAAAGCAATCAAGAATAGTAGAAGGCAAAAATGGCCAAGGTTGCCTCCCAGGAGGCCGCCACCCTCAAAACGCATTTTTCGAAGAGGCCGGAAACACAATTGTTGTTTTGTGCGGTGCTTCCTATTTCCGAAAAAAAAAATGACATGATAATGGAGTTTTGAAGCAACTGGGAGTTTCGAAACTCGAAAACAAGGCGAAAATTCGGGTTTCAAAGGATAAAATTGAAGTTATCATTGATAAAAAGCTTCTACAATTGTGATCTCTATTCAAGATAATGCTTCGAACTTTCTTCAAAGTATTGGAAGAATTGAATCGAAAAAAAAATCAATCAATCATTCATTTTGTTGTTTCACACAAATGTAATTGACAAGGACAAGAATTTTTGAAAAAAGCAGAGAATTCGAAAAAAGGCTCATTTTTCCGGGAACATAGCGCATTTCAATAAACTTTCTTCCGAAAGAATTTCTACTACAAGAATGAAAATATTATTTATTGATATACTCGCTGAAAGTATGAAAAAAATTACTGGAAAAAAAGGGGAAAAAAATTTATTAAAATTAGAATTAAAAAAATCAAGCGCGAGCCGTGGAATCGCAATGGAGCAAACATGTCCCAGTATTTTTCCTTTTTTTTTCCTCTCCAAATTTTTTTGCTTATTTCAATAAAGTTCTTCAATTAATTGATATTTTTTTCAGATAGATGGTCAGCAGAAAACGCGAGTAAAGGAGGCGAGCCGAATCTTTTTGCAGGTATCAAGTTATTAACATATTGATTGTGAAATTTTTTATTTTCAGTAAAAAGGCCGGTCCAATTTTATCTGTTGATAGAGAGTTGACAAGAAGTGGTAAAGTCTCGATTTTCAAAATAGCGGATAACAAGTTTTTTCCGGGATTTTTTCTTTCTTTTTTTTGCAAAGATATGCTGCCATTTATGAAAGTTCATCGCGTTGTAACCTTTCGAAAAAATTGATTTCCTGATCCGTAAAAAAGGGATGTTTTTGACTTTTTATTGTAGATATGTATGTAAAAGCAAAGCAAGAAGAAAACGAAAAATTGGACTTTGAGAGTAGATCAGCGCTTTCCGAACCAATTGGGAGAATGATCGGCGTAGCCCCAAACGCCGTCGTAATATGGTCCTGAAATTTTTAATTTTTGATTCGGAACAAGTTTAAAAGTAGAATTTGATAGAAAATAGAGAGTTTTTTAATTTTACATCGAAAAAAGTCACTATTTGAGTGAATAAATCAAAAAGATTGGCAGTTAAAAAAATTCTTAAATTTTTTCATTCTTTTTTTCAGTCAATCCTGACTAATTTTTGATTCATAAACTCAAAAATTAGGATTTTCTGAAAAGTCCAAGCTTCACACGGAAATTTGGCTTTTTGACTTTTTGACCTCTGTGAGCCTCTTTTTCTTGGCAAAACTCCTTTGTTCCATTTTTGAGACAATGGTCTTGGTGGGCGGAATACCTACGTTGTTCCATTGTTTTGAAAGGAAAGAAAATTTTGAGATGTGGGGGAAAGAAATTTAAGAATACACAGGTTATCTGAATCGTTTGTGATCTGAAACTTGAAAGAAAAATTTTTTTCCAAAATAAGCTCAGAAAAGAAAAAAATGGAGAAAAACGCAAATTTTCCTGATTTTCTACTGGAATTCGAAGCAAAAAAACCTCTTCTAATTTCAAAAAAGTTGAAAATTCGAACCCTTTTTTGTGAAAAATTGAGGAAAAGAGCTAATTTTCATGGTCTTTCCCTTGAATTTGAAACAATTACGTTATTAAAACTTTGAAAAACTTCGTAAAATTGGAAAAATAAAACGAACCGTATCGTTCCTGTTGCAAAACTTCGAAATCAGTAGGTGCCGGAAGGCCAAATTTGTTCTTATGGAACGAAATTTCGTGATAATAATTTCGGTAAGCAGCGTGGGTGTACAGTGGAGGCAGGCCGCTGTTGTAGAACTTGTCTCTGAAAATAATTTTAAATAAAAAAATTCTGAATTTAACTGGTCAAGGAAGTTAATTAGTTTAAAGGCATTGGGGCAGTAAAAAATGGGGTTTCAGGTAAAAGCAGTATCTTGTATAGTTTTTCTTTGCGAATCGAATGGTGTACTCAAAAAAATTAAATATGTGACCACTTTAGAAGAAAAACGCGATTTTACTTTCCCGTCTTTATTTTTGAAAAAAGGATGGTACGATTTTATCTCAAGTCCGCAAATCTCCGGAGCCGTTATCTCAGAGTACCGTAATCTCAAGGCCCATAATCTCCGAAACCACTTATCTCCGAAAACAAAAAACTTCTATTTTCTTTCTCTTTCCCTTTTTCGCATTTTATTTTCACTTTTTTCTTGTGTTGTGCTCAGAATACAATATCCGATCGAAATTTTTCGCCGAACCCTAATTTATTCATAAAGTTTCTACTTTTAATGAGAAGCTGAACAATTTCAAGTTGAGTTAATTGGTAGTTCGAGTTTCACTCTTTTTTTCTTTGCTGTCAACATGAAAAAATAATCAGAGATACTGAAGGACAAGAAAAAATAGAAAGAAATGTCGATTTGAAAAATGGAAAACTATTTTCACTCAGTGGAAAAAATAAAAAAGTTTGAAAAACTAAAATATTTGGCTTTCGTACGCAATTTCGATCGGAGATGGTATTCTGAGCACAACGCAAGAAAAAAATAAAAATAAAATGCAAATCAGAGAAAGAAAATTGAAGTTTTTTGTTTTCGGAGATAAGTGGTTTCGGAGATTATGGGCCTTGAGATTACGGTGCTCTGAGATAACGCCTCCGGAGATTTGCGGACTTGAGATAAAATCGTACCATCGAAAAAAGCTTTGGATCGGTATGCAGACAAATGTTTACAGTAGCTGTGCACGCGATGTTGCGGACGTCTCATTAGACTCGCATTTTGTCAGAAATAACCGGGTATCTGCTTCAAATTAAGGGTTTCTTCTCTGAAAAAACATTTAGTCAAACAAAAAACACACACCAATAATAAAGAAAATACAAAATAATTCTATCCCAATCGAAACCTGTGTGAAATCATCATTTTTCACCAGAAAAGCATTTTTGCGATCAAAGTTTGCAAATTATTCATGAATAGAAAGCTTTTGTGACGAAAAGAACTTTGGTGACAACAGAAAAAATTGAAAATTGAAAGAAACGAAGAAAAAAGCGAAAATCCGGAAGATGACGAAGCCTGTTGTCCATAGAGCAACTTTACTGCAAAGTGCTCTTTTTGCGGGAACTCAAACTTTCCTCTTTCCGACTTTGAATTACTTTTTCTCCAAAACTAGGAGGTTTGGTACGTTTCCAAGTTCACCGTTCGATTCGCAATAAAAACTCTACAAAGTACTGCTTTGAACTAAAACACCGTTTTTTACTGCCCCTATGCCTTTAAGTTTAGGTTGAAAAATTCTTCAAATCCGGTCAGAATACTTCTGGATGTACCCGATGAAGATCCTGAATGTCTTAAGTTGCACAACTTCCTAGTTTTCAAGAAATAAGGGTTCAAAGACTTTGAGGAGACCTTTCTTAAAAAGTAGAAATTTTCGCAAATTTCAGGACCTTCATCTGGGTCACCAAAGGGTATTCTGGCCAATTTTCAGAAAATTTCCGAGTTAAAATGTTCTACAAAGTGTACCTGTAAAACCCGAAACTGTCGAAACCGCCGTTGGTCGGACCAATTCCGTGGGGTCCATAGCCATAATTATTGGTGAAATCGTTCCTTTTCACTCGAATTTTTACTGTAATTTATTTAGTTTTTTTCACCGGCTAGGAAATTTTTTTATTTTTTTGATTTTTTTAATTAAAGCTGATAAAAAAAGGCTTTTTTTGCACATTTTCTTCACATTTTCTCACATTTTTTTGGGGATTTTTTTCGAATTTATCGATCGAAATCATTGTTAAAATCTGTTTCGTTAATGATAATAGTTTGTAAAAAAATAAATACGCCAACTAAAAAAATCATCATTCAAAAGTTTGAATTTCCAGAAAATTTTTCTCGAAATGCACGTAAATTAAAAAAATTTCCTAGGTAGTGGAAATGTCCAAAATTGGAATTTTTTTCGTTAAAACATGTACGTTTAATTAACAATTTTTCAAGAAAAAAAGTTTTTTTAAATTTGTTTCTTGAAAGTTTTTTTCGCAGTGGTCATTATAGCGTACACGATTCCATATTTTTGAGCGATTTTGTCAATTTTTTTTTCTCATTTTCTCGTAAATAAAAAAAGTTCATCGCTTGCCAAGAAAAGTGAAAAAAATCAAAGCAGGTTTTTTTTCCTTGAAAATATATCCATTTTTTCCAATTTCGAAACGTTCGAGCGGTGAATTAAGCATTGAAATTTCAAGTTTAAGCCTAAAAATTGCTTAAAAACTAGTCTTAACAATATCTGCCTTGAAAATTTTCAAAGAACGGAGAAAAGAAAACGGAAATCACCTGAAAATAGCGCATTCGGCAACGGCAAATACAGCAAATACAGCTAATGTAGGATGCATTGAAATCAAAAAAAGTCCAAAAAGACGACCTCTCGTAGAAAAGAGAAAGGCAAGTGATAATGTTGTTGTGATATTTCGCTGTAATCACTGATGCCAAGGCAAGAAAAACGAGAATTTGCCGGTTTTCTTTACAAATGTGACATTTTGTGTGAATTTTTGGCTTGTCTCGGCTTGGCTATAACCAGATCTCGTAGGGTTCTGTTTTTCTGAGGTTCATTGACTAATGAAATTGTTAGATAATGCATTTTTCTGCTGAATATTTTTGAAAATCGTTTAAAAATTGAACTTATTGTGCGTCATAATTATGGACTCTTGTGCGTCTTAATTATTGACTCATCTTTTGGACCGCGAATTTTGGTAGTTTTTCTTGATTAATCGACTTTTTTTTAATGAAATTCATTGAAGTTAATTTTACCTAAATAAATAATCACCAATTCCAAGGCAAGAAAAACGAGAATTTGCCGGTTTTTTTTAAAGAATGTGACATTTTGTGTGAACTTTTGGCTTGTCTCGGCTTGGCTATAACCGGATCTTGTAGGGTTGCGTTTTTTCGAAGTATTTCAATTCAAAAAATTGATTTATATTGGCTTTCTTACTAAATAATTCTAAATATAAACAAAAATCGATTAAGAATTGAAAAAAAATGTCTTCTGTGCGTCATAATTATAGACCCATCACTTGGACCAGCGAATTTCGGTAGTTTTTCTCGATAAATCGACATTTTTTCCATAAAATTCATTGAAGTTAGTTACAATTCGAAGATATTTCAGATTTTCTACGGTTCAAGTTTCTTTTTTCAAAAATTTTCAATGAAAAACCAAACCATCTACAATGGCTTGAAGCACCTTCGATTCCAATTTTTCCATCGTAAAAAGAATTTACTTTTCCTTTATAATATTTATTTTTTTTTGTTCATAAAAAGTAGTACTGAAGATTATAAAAAGCAGTGCTGAGAAAATGGAGACGCCAGAGAAACGAGAATTTTCTGGCTTCTCTATATCTCACCAAGCCACCATTAACCTGTCGATCTCTCTTTTTTGGCTTTTCTTCACCTCGATATACACAATTATTACACAAATCTTTATTTTACGAGTTACATGAAAACTGAAAGTCAAAAGCATTCCAAAAAACAAATCCGTAAATCAAAACCAATAGAAAAACTCAAAGATCATCAAAATGAAATTACTTTTTGGGAGGATAAAAATGTGAAATGTGTAATGTATGGGGGGCTCCAAGAAGACAAAAAAACTGCATCTCGTTTTTTTTTGGGGAAAACGAGATGAGAAAAAAATCCTCAGGAGTGGGAATTTACAAGCTCGGACAAGAAAGTGAACATTAAGAAAGTTTGGTTTTGAAGTTTTGAGAAAAAAAAAAATCACTGAATCGTTCAAGAGTTGCGATCCCACCAGGGGCGATTTTTTCTAGGAATCTAAGGGATCGGCAGAGAAAACAACGGAAAAACACGGAAAAACACAGAAAAAATGAGTCAAGGCCAAAAAGCCAAGACTTTGTTCATTCCCAGACGAAAATTTAGAAAAAAATTGATTTTAGTTTGTTCACCGCCACTTTCGGTTCAAGACCATATTGGTGATTCTTCGAATTTTTGGTGAGGATTATGGTATTCAACAGTTTTGAAAGGCTAACCCGTTTTTTTGGGGAAACGGGAAAGCTGTTTCTCTAAACTCTCTTGTTTTTGCACACTATTTCTCTAATAGCGCCGAAGTTTTTTTCTCATCCCATTCTTGGGGGAAACGAGAAGCGAAAAAAATCCCGGGCTTTAAAAAATTTAAAAAGGACAAGAGAGTCATCGAAAAAATCTATTTTAGTTCATTCACCGCTACTTTCGTTTCAGGACCATATTGGTGATTCTTCGAATTTTTTGGTGAGGATTATGGTATTCAACAGTTTTGAAAGGCTAACCCGTTTTTGGGGGAAACGGGAAAGCTGCAAAACAACTAGATTTTCGAAAAGTTTCTCTGATCTCTCTTGTTTTTGCAAACTATTTCTCTAATAGCGCCGAAACCTTTTTCTCATCCCATTTTTGGGGGAAACGAGAAGCGAAAAAAATTCGGGGCTTTGAAAAAATTTAAAAAAAGGGCAAGAGAGCCATCCAAAAAATCTATTTTAGGGCAATCATTGCCATGTTCGGAGGACCACATTGGTGATTTTTCGATTTTTTTGCCAAGGATTACGGTATTTATAAAGTTTAAAAAGCTAACCAAGTCTTGGGGGAAACGGGAAAGCTGCGAAAAGGTTGAAAATTTCAAAAAGACTTCTCTCAAACTCTCTTGTTTTCGCAAACTATTTCTCTAAGAGCGCCAAAAAGCTTTTCTCTTCCCATTTTTGGGGGAAACGAGAAGCGAAAAAAATTTCGGGCTTGAAATTTTAAAAAAAATGGGCAAGAGAGTCATTTGAAAAGATCCTTTCCTCGAAGATTGCAGAATTTTGTGACATATAAGGGTTAAAAATTTCTTAATTGGTCATGATTTTTGAAAGTTCTCGACCTGCAGAAGGCTATCTTTACTTGAAGATTTTTCTCAATTTTTTAACGCTAACCCGTTTTTGGGGGAAACGGGAAAGCTGCAAAAAAATTCAATTTTCGAAAAGTTTTCTCTAAACTCTCTTGTTTTTGCACACTATTTCTCTAATAGCGCTGAAACTTTTTTCTCATCTCATTCTTGGGGGAAACGAGAAACGAAAAAAGTTCCGGGCTTTAAAAAATTTTGAAAAAACGAACAAGAGAGTGATCGAAAAAGTCTGTTAAAGATAAATTTCAAACCATTTCCTCGAAAAAATCATCGATTTTTGTGACAAGTTAGCGTTGAACTTTTCCTAAAAATCAACTTTTTCTAGTTTTCAAGAAAGGGAAGAACAGGGTAAGACACCTTTAGCGAATCGACATCGCAAAAAAATTAAAGCGAAAAGGAAAAATGGAAAAAAAAAACCAAAGGTGTTACGGTAGTTATTTAGTCCGCAATGAAAAAAGCTGCCTTCTCGAATATATTCCGAAATTTTCAAAATGTTCGCGAGTCTTATTTTCAACCTATTTTTGGGGGAAACAGGAAGCTAATAAAATCCGCGAAAAAAGGCTGACTTTTGAAGAATTTACTGATAATTTTTAAAAATGAACCCTTTGGTTTTTTTCGAAACACAGCTTTGAAAAACAGGTAATCCTGAGAAAAAAATGAGAATTTTATTGAAATTTTTTTTTTATTTTTTGATTTTTTTGCTTCAATAAAATTCTCAAGTGTGTGAAGCCCGCGGGAAGCACACTCGGCATCAGTGAGGAAATTTTTTGGCATTGAAAAGTCCAAAAAATGTCCTCGGACACCGTAAGACACGACCGCGAAACGCGATGTTGAATATAGCAAAAATGAAAAAAGGAAGAAAATTAGAGCAATAGAGGTGTACAGAACAATAAAAAAGGTATTAGCGGCTTAAGAAAAAAATGACTGTATATAAAATTGATCCAATCACCCATGGCTTATCAATAAAACGAAATAGTCTGCGAAATTAAGAGAGTTTAGAGAAACCAGCGGTGATTGGAGCAAAAAATTCGGGTTTCTAACACTACTCTAGCGAGGACTAAGTTATTGGACAGGAGAAATTTGGATTTTTTGTGATCTCAGAAAAAAAATTCAAGCTCCTCCTGGCAATAATGACACGTTTTCGAAGCCGATTTTTTTAAAGTTTTCGATTTTTACCGGGTTTTTGGACTCAGGAATGCGTTACAGAGGTTTAATTCTTAAAACTTGCGTGTGGGGGAAGAACCGGGAAGGATTTCATCGGGATAGGTTAAAAAAAACGTTTTTGAGGCAGAAAAATGAAAAAAATTTTGATGATGGAATAATGAGCGGAGAGCGATTTTGATGTTGACTTTTTTCGATCATACTCCATTAGCCAAGACAAGAACGTCTAACCGTCTGCACTCTCTTTATTTCTCCACGAAATCGCGCGTGAAAACGAGAGAGCGCAGGCTTTTAGATGTTCTTGCGGATTTCAGCTAGCCGAGTATAGATGACTGAAAAAATTTTCTCTAACCGACCTGCGCTCTCTTTTCTCTTCGCTAGAAAGCTTTGAAAATGAGAGAGCACAGACGGTCAGAATTTTTCAACTAGGAGACCGGCTCGAGAGCTCTGACCTGCGCCTTTAAAATTTTCAAAAAGTCATGGAGATTGGAAGAAACACCGCTCTGTGCCTTTAGGAACACTAGAACTTGACAAGAAGAGTGAGAAGGGAGAAGTTAGATGTGCAGGTCTCAGAAGTCGCGCCGAGTTAGATGTGCAGGTCACAGAAGTCGTCCCGAGTTTGATGTGCAGGTCTCAGCAGTCGCTCATATCGCTATCGGAATTGGTCTTCTTGACGACGGCTTCTTCATTAAACTCCTCATCTTCGCTGTCGTCGGGCAACGGCGACGGCATCCAGTCGTAGAGATCCTTCTCCTCGACCTCCTGATCTTCATCCGCCGCTCTCTGCTTTCTCTGCCACTCCATGACTCTGGCCACGTGTAGTCGGGTCTCTCGTCGTTGCCTCAGACGCTGAAGGTCGTCGGGCTTCAGGTCGGCCCAACGCTGCGGCAGGATCTTGAAGATGACAGAGCCGACGGAGAACTGAAATTCTTGTGTACTACATCCGCTAAACAGTCTGACTTTCTGCTTCCTCTTTTACCTCGCTGAGAAGGTCATAGATACGTGATAATATCTTCAGAAACTAGTATAAGGGGATTCTCGGTTTTGCAAATGATCTCTCCCTTTGGTCAGCACCCTCTCGTGTTCACGCACTACTTCTAAGTTTCTATGACCTAGCCATTGAAAAAGAAGGAAAACGGGGTGAATCTTTCTCTGACACTCAAGTGGTCTCTCAAAACTTTCTGAACTAGAAAATTCGGCAATTTCTTGTAGAGTGGTTCACTCACGTCATCTTTGAACGCCTTGGTCGCACTTGGAATGGCTCAAAGCGCGACCACCACGCTCTAAGCCATTCCAAATGCGGCCAGAATCGACGGATTTTCAGTTACAGTATAGTCCGTTTTTCGAGACTTGAAAGAGTGGGACCTGCGCACTCCTCATCTCTCGGTGACCCTCTCATGTTTACGTGCTCTTTCCATGTTTCTCTGACCTCGCTGTGAGGGAACAGAGAGACGCAGACACGCGAAAATTGTCATGTCGCGCTGGATGGACTTTAAAAAAGAGAAAAACACCAAAAGTTACCTCGAAATCGGTGTCCAGCGGGTTGTAGAAGGTGGAAACGCGCTCGACGAACCGCTCCAGGGGCAGGTAGAAGCTCCCCGGCCTTCCCGAGCCCAGCGACTGCACCTCGATGCCCACCGTCGAACAGTCTCTGAAGTAGGGCTTCTTCTCCGTCTCCTGCAAATATTTGCTCTTTCGTTTTTTTCTTCACTTTTTTTTCGAAGATCAAGTTCCACTCCCTACCGTACTGTCTAGAGTTCGAGTCAATATCTGTCTACGCTCACGCGAGAGCTCAAAGCTCACGCGACCGCGACGCGACACGCGTCGCGTCTCAAATGTCTTTCTATAGAGTGTTTACGTCTAGAAACGAATTGCTGGTTACATAGCGATCTTTAAGAGAACCAAAATCTTATAGAATGGATAAATACTAAGAAAATTGGAAGAGGATAGGAATTTAGAAATTAAATTTCTATAAATCGTTTTTTTTTTCTCCGTACATCAAGGGGCCTTAGGTCAATAGACTGTAAAAGCGGAAAACAGGTGCAAAAAAGGAGTGACTGCAAAATAGCCGCAAAAAGGGACTGTAAAGAGCCCTGCCTATGAACTAACAAGTCGAATTTTGAAAATAGGCAACTTTGGTATCAATCGATAGTAGAGATCAAGAGGATCAAGAAAAATTAGATCTACCAAATTTCTAACTTTTCATTTTGTCATTCAAATATTCAACAAACTTTTACAATATGAAACAATTTTTTTTGCTTCATAGTTACAAATTTTTGTTGAAATATTTTTTAAAAGAAGATGAGAAAAATTTCAAAAAAGTGAACTCACCATTTTCGAACGTTGGAAGGCGGTCAGCTGAGGCTCGATTCCATTGCAAATCCGGGACATTTCCTGAAGTTTTTTTCCATAAAAAAAACTATGAGGGTAAGAAAAAAGACGGGAACGTAGTTGAGGGCTAACTTGAGGCAAGCGGAGGTAATCTTATAAAAAAAATATTAGATTACTGCAAACTCGGACCTTGGTAACGGAGAAAGGACGTTTCTGAGCATTTCTAGGGATCAATTTAGTGACGTCAGCAGTTTTAAGTGGTCCCTCAAGTTTCGGACATTTTTCAACTTTTGTAGGTAACACTTGAGAGGGCTGAAGCCGCTAAAGGGATCACTAGAAATGCTCAAGTTTAGTTTTTTTTTTGTCAGTCTTCGCTCTGTAAAAATTAGACACCCTTTTTTTGAAAGAAACAGTTCATTCAAGGGCGATTTTATCTACTTCGAACACCCTAGCAAGATATTTCAAACAGACTGCTTTCCTTCAAATTGACCAAAAAACCAACATAGATGAAGTCGAAAAGGTCGTCGACGGTGATCTCCGACTTTTTGGTGACGACGTAGAGTTGGAGATGTTGAGAGCCGCTTTTCCTTCGTTTCTCGCACAGCAACTCCAGTACGGCCCTCGTCAGTATGCACTCGTTTTCGTTATCGATCATCATTCTGAAGAAAATCCTCTTTTTGGCTATAAATGTTGCGAAACCCTACAAGGAGGGTATTTTTACTTTCGCAATGAAGATTTCTTAAAATTTGAATACTTCTTGATCAACCAGATGAAGCTTCTGAAAGTCCTACCCTTCATAACCTCTTAATTTTCGAGAAAAGTAGGCCTGAAAGTGGAAAAAATCATCAATTAAGTCATAATGAGTCATTTTGAGACTTGGAGGCGTACTTTTCCGAAAACTGAAGAGTTTGGCAAGTTAAGTCTTTCAGAATCTTCGTCTGGTACTTCGAGAAGTATTCTAGACCATTTTCAGAAAATTATAGAACCTAAAGTAGGATTATTCTCCGTGTAGGGAGCGCGACGGTGAATGGACTAAGTTTAGGCTTGAATTTTTCTCTATTTGAAAAAATTCATCATTAATTTATGGAAAAAGTCTTGAATTTCCAAGAAAAATATAAAAAAATAAAAAGAAACTGACATGTAACGGCTGCAGTTGGGCGTCGACCGCATGACACTTTCGAGTGAGATCTGAACGGTTCCCTGAAGTTGGACGGCTTCCAGGTTCTGGGCCGCCTCGAGGATCGTCAACAGATGCCGGTAGTTGTTGTTGGGGTCCGGCATCACGTCGAGGGCCAGCTGAAAAGCGGGTTTTTCACATTTTTGTCTCAAAAAATATCTTATAAGAGAATAAGCTAGTGAATTTTCAATAAATCGGAGACTTTAGGGCAAGAATTTTGAATTTCTGGGAAGGTTTTTTGAAAATTTCTCTCTTTACTTAGTTTCTGGAAGAGTCACAGAAGGGCTTAAAGTTCGAGGATTTCGGTAGGAATCGATTCGAATCAATAAATTAAGCCTTTTTACAATGTTTTCTTAACTTTTTTATTCAAATCAGCTGTGAGTTCAAGCAAAATATTAAAAACAGTCCTTTTGAATTTATTATGTATCACTGACCCCTTCAAAACATCAATTTCCTTTCAAATTCCCCCACTTTTCAAGCAATGAAAGCTCAATGGAACGCGGCGCGGCTCGCGTCGCGGCCGATGTCTGCTTCTCCGCTCTCTCGGCGAGAGCGCGCGCCGGCAACCCCACCGACGCCGAGACTACCCAGTAGACTACAGTAAGAAGAGAAATCGGGGAGATTTGAATATTTTAGGGGGACTAGGAGAATAATTAAAGTTGGGACATGAAATATGGTGAGAAAAGAATGGAAACATACGCTGCGAATCTGGGAAAAAAGTCTCGTTCTTTGGAATTCCTGCAGCTTGTTGGTGAACCAGGTGTCGAATTTGGCGATGAACAAGTGGGCCGGATGGAGGGAACTGAACTCCACACTGAAATTTGGCTCTAAGGACTGTATTTTGATCGAAATGTTGTGCTAGAATGCTTCAAGAAGCGTGGAAACTTTTTACAAGTAGGTTGAAGCAAGGAGCCGTTTTTAGGGTTATTTTAAGAAATTTAAGACTTTTCCTTTATTTAAAAATCACATAAAGGCTCTGGAGAACTTCCTGAAACCTTTTAGGAAGGTTATGAGATTTTTGAAAGTTTGAAATTAATTTTGAATAGAAAATTTCCCAACCTTCGCAAGTGCTCATCAAAATCCCGTGTGCCGAGGCTCGTTTGTTCCATGTCCTGGAAGAAATATTGATTTTTCTCGAGTTCACATGGTTCTCCAGTTCATCTACTCTAAGTTTTTAGAATTTAAACGAAATTTTGACTCAGTTTGATACTAAACGCTACAGAATCCTTGCTTCAGCAATTTGAAGAAGTTTTTGAAAAAAATAATCCAAAAAAATAAGAAAAATTTTTCCGATATTATCTTTGAAACGTTTATAATTTCCTGGAGAGCTCAATTTTTCATCCAAATTATTAGAAAAGTGGATAGAAAACCTGCTTTTTTTTTCTTGGGTCATCATTTTTTTACCGGATGAATACAAACTATTTTTGAAATTTTTAGAAGTTCAAGTATAATTTTTTGCTTGAAACCCCGTTTAAATTATACTTTTACGCTCCGTAAACGTTTTTAGAATGTTCGTATCAAAATAAGAAATACGAGAAAAAAAAAATTGATCAATTCAGACTCACGTCGGGGTTTTTAATCAAGACGGTTATCCGTGAGTCTCCTTCGGCCACAATTGTCATCTGCAGTTCATTCTTCTCGTCTCTGTTTGATCTGAATCTTTTCATTAAGAATGAAGCCATGGCCAAGTGGCTAAGAAGTTTCCTGGTTGGTAAGAAGGTCACTGGTTCGACTCCCTTGTACATTAATGGATTCTTTTATCAAAACTGAGGTTTTTATGAGTTTTATTTTGATCCTGACCCGTTCAAGATGTTACAGAAGCTTCTGAGAACGTTTTTAAATCGTAGTCAAGTGGCTAAGATTTTTATCCACGCTAAAAAGGTCACTGGTTCGAACCCACTTCAACTTTCTGTAGAGTTCATAGGTACTTTAATTCAGAAAAAATTTCCCATTTATTCCAGTAGTAATTAACTCACCTAAATTCATTAAAAAGACTGTTGACAACGTTACTGAACCATGGATAAGTGGCTAAGAATTTTATTGTCACTGAAAAGGTCGCAGGTTCGATCCCACTTCAACTTTCTGAAGAGTTCATAGGTACTTTCATTCAGAAAAAGTTTTTCATGGGATCTAGGAGTGAGTAGTTCATTTATATTTGTTGAAAAGACCATTGAAAACGTTTTGAAGCAATAGCCAAGTGGCTAAGAATTTTATCTTCGCTAAAAAGGTCACACGTTCGACTCCAGGGTGGGTTTTTTTTGAGGCTCGTGGTTACTTTTTTTCAAAAAATAGTTTTTTATGAGTCTATTCGGAATGAAAAGATTATCAGTTGTCACAGAAGCTGCTGAGATTGTTTTAAAATCATAGCCGAGTGGCTAAGAAATTGTTTCTCACTGAAAAGGTCACAGATTCGACTCCTGCGTGGGTTTTTTTGAGGTTCGTGGAAAATTTTTCTCAAAAAAAGTTTTTCAAAAGTTCTATTTGCTGTAGAACGGCTATTAGTTGTTTCAGAAGCTTTTAAGACTGTTCTTGCCAAGTGGTTAAGGAATCTAATATCGCTCAAAAGATCATGAGATCGATCCCATCTCAAAAATTCCTTTGCCTTTTTCAATTCAATTTTTTTTTATTAAGGTGAACAGCGTCTTCTCGTCTATCTCTCCTGAATTCTTTTAAAAAAAGGAAAATAAAAATAAAATAAAAAAGACTTACATTACCGTAGCCGCATCGCTCTCGCTCATTCTCCCGCCCCTTCCCTCACATCGGCGTACCCTGAAACACGATATTTCTTCAGTTTAAGTCTGTAAAGTGCATTCTCGAGTTTACAGAACGGAGGAAAGTGCACGTCTGGGGCGATTTTTTGACGTTAGAGGTCAAAAAACAGGCTTTTCTGTCAAAAACATCGTGATTGATCGTCCTGAAAGCTTTCTAAGAAGCGTGGGAGATTTCTAGAAGTTTTTCTGAACTTTAAAAAGAGTTTAAAAGGTTTTTGAAACAGCTATCTGATCTCGTAAAGTTAAATTTCGTCGTAAAAAAGGCACTTTTTGGACTTTCTTCCAGTGAGTCTGATTCAAAAATAAATTTTTTTTTTCTTGCAAATGGTCTTGGAACGATCAGCGAAACAGTGTGGGAAATATAGAGCTTATAAATTTCAACTTTAATTTCAGAAAAATTTTTCGAAAAATCTGGTTTGATACGATTTATATAGAACAGCTCTGAAGTAAAGATTGGAAAATCAGGAAATTCGTAGATTGTCGTAAATTTTATTCATTTTACTAGCTTTCCTTAGCTTGATATGGAGTTCTTGGAATATAAAATCACAAAAATGAATAATAAAATTCGAAAAATGACAAAGACAGGAAAAAAAGGAACGAGGCGTGAATCTTGGGGCGATTATCGATTGGTCTTTTTTGTTTCGAATTTATTTTTTCTTAGTTTTCTAAGCATAGAAATTTTCAAGAATGATTTTTTAGTCAAATGAAAAATGAAAAGAAGAACTGAGATTTTGAAAAAATTTGAATTTTCGACTTCCTAGAAGATCAGAAGAGCCTTTAAAAAAAGATTTTTAATCAATTTTGGATTATATTATTTTTTTGATACCTTTATTTTTCCTAATTAAAGGTTTGAAAGTATACGAAGCAACTTGAAAATAAATTTTTTTGAAGCTTGGAAAAAAATAGAAATAAATTTCTCAAAGGGAATTATTTCCCTTGATCTCTAAAGACTGGTGAAGCCTTTCTAAAACTCACTAACTAAACTAAACTCTCCTATAAACTAATCCAGAAAGTAGCAAAAAAAAAGAAGAAC
Organism: Caenorhabditis auriculariae; assembly: GCA_904845305.1. Lineage (NCBI taxonomy): Eukaryota > Metazoa > Nematoda > Chromadorea > Rhabditida > Rhabditidae > Caenorhabditis > Caenorhabditis auriculariae. Next base: position 228,568 of record CAJGYM010000095.1, read on the forward strand.
GAGTAGAAGAATTTGGGCCTCTGAGACGAAGGCGCCGGAAAAGACGCCGCGTTACGGTAAGGGCAACGTGGGTGGTCTGGAGTCACATGAGGACTGTCTTGTCCGGAGTGATCGATCCGGCCACGCCTACTTCTTCTTCAAGAAAAAATTCGAAAAAAAATGAGGAGAAACTTTAGGAATCGCAGTGCAAGCCTTGCATGTAGCGGTTGGTCTTCCTGGATTTATTCCTGGATTTTTGAAAAAAAGACGATTTTAATGATGATTACAAGGTTCCTTGAAAAGTGGAGCTTTTGAGAACCTCGAAAAAAGAAATCATACAAAATTATTTTTTGGAATAGTCGCCGTAATGCAAGCGATGCATGTGGCGGTTGGTCTTCTTAGAATTCTTGGAAAAAGAAAATTCATAAAGTTGTTTCGAAACATACCAGTTCGAGCAAATCCTAGTTTTACCATTGGAACTTCAGTATAAAATGAAAAAATGATTTTTGAGTAAGAAAAATAGAAAAATTTTCAGGGATCATCGCCGTAGTGTGGCGAAGCCGTTGGCGATTAGTCTGGGACATTTTTTTTTTTGAATTTTTTTTAAAAGACGATTTGAAAGTTAAGTAGAGGTTTCCTATACTTGGAAAACTCGATTTCTTCTGAATCTTACGAACAAAATATTGCAAAATGAAAAAAATAAAGATATGCCCAGAAAAAAGACACGTGACGCGGCTCTTCAGGCGATTATCGATTGGCGTTTTCGATTTTCTATTTTTTTAGGGTCGAGATTTTTATTTTTTTAAATCCTATTGAAGTATAGACAAAGTTAAGTTTGAGAAACCCTTGAAGTTGAAAAATTCAATATTTCAGCTTTTTCCTGAAAAAAAGATAAAAAGTTTCAAAATGATCAAACATTTCAATTCGCTCAACTTTTTCGAAAAATCAACTTGATTTCATGGTTCTCATCCTACAAAAAAAATTTAGTGGTTAAAAAAATTATGAGACCAAATGATGGCCCTAATAAATTTGAAGATAATTTCATTTCGTGAATTTCGAAACGAATGGGGAAAATTACGGTAGCTTCACCTCAGCCGCATTTCTCGCTTGCTATTTTGAGCTTTTGGAGATTCAGAGAGCATGGAAAAAAATTTTAGACTCAAAGAAAGTTTAAATTTTATTGAAAAATAACTTTTAACCTTTATCGATCGTGATCGACTCGCCATTAAAAAAGTAAAGACAAGTGGAAAAAAGGAGAAAATACACAAGAAACTCGAAAAATAAACTTTCGAGAAACCTGTGGGTGTTAACCACATAGATACTGGGGAATATATAAAGTAAAAATATTCAAAATTATATAAAACAGCAGAAAAAAAGGAAGTTATAGTCATTAAAACTTAAAAAAATACTTTTTCTGGAGAGGCCGGAGCCCCCTTACGGTTTCAAGATACACTCAGAAACTACAGTGTCTCAAATAAAAAAATTTAGAGTAATTTTTTTATAAGAAAAACAAGTTTTTCTTGGCCGCCCAGTCTCCGACGGTTCTCGTCATAACCTACCGTAGTCGTTTGCTCGTGGGTGGTCCAGCATCTGCGCTCCATCGCACGCGGGAATTCAAACCCTCTATTTTGCTTTCCGCCTTTTTTTTCGAAATTGTGAACTTTTCTCTTTTTCATAGTTGTTTTTTTGCCATATTGGTCAGTTTTTTTCTGCATCTTTTTTGATTAAAAAAATAATCAGTAAATAATGGAAGTTAACAGGAAAGCTGAAAATTTTTGTTTGAGTTATATTAAAAAAATCGCAAAAAAAGGTTTTTTTGAAATTTCGTTTCTTTCGTTTTATAAAATTTTTGTAGTTTTATGTTTTTTTGTACAATATTTTTTTATATTTTTGAATGATAATTTCTGCATGATGTTTTTGCAGAAAAAAAGGAAATGGAACCAAAATGTTTCAAAAAAACCTTTTTTTATTTTTTTGTTTTTATTTTTATTTTTTTAGTCATTCCTCGATTGAATTTTTTCCCCTTCGTTACAGTTTTGCATGGAAATGATGAAAATTTCTTAATTTTTTTGAGTAGAGAATTGTTCCATGTGTGTTTTTACAACGTATATATTTTTTACTCTTTGTTGTTTCCAATGATTCTTTATTTATTTTTCTGAAACCAAATCAATTTTTTGAAGCAATACTTTTTTTCGATCCATTTTTTTCAGTTTTTTCATTTCGATGCTCGTTTTTCTTCAGTTTCTTCACGTTTCCGTTGATCTAATTTCATTATATTATCACTTTTCAATCAGAATTTTCTTTTACAGAAATGAGGCCGGTCAACGGCGAAATGTACGCCCAGTGGTTGGACCACAAAAAAGACTTCGGCTCTAGTAGATTAAGCAAAAATGCCGGGAAATCCAAGTTTCTGTGCTCCACTTTCGGTAGTCTCTCTCAAAAAACTTCTTTCTGTATGAATATTTTTATTTTTAGGAGAACAACTTCCGTTTGTGGTTCGAATGACTGGGAAACGGCTTCAAGTGGCCAATATTTCTGACGGATCTTTACTTTATTTTGCTCATTTGGATGGAAATATCGTCGATGTTGATTATTTGCCAACTGCAGGTGCTTCTGAAACGGAAAAAAAGATTTTTAAATTCTTTCTGAGAAGGTTCAGAAAGCTTCTTAACGAAAAAGGAAATTTTTTTCCCACTTTTTTTAAAAAAATTTCGTTGAAAAAAATCATTATTTTTCTAAAAAGACCGCAAGTTTTTTTGAAACTCTCTATCCATTTTTTTCAGTTTCTAACTTTCTTGAAAAGGAACTTTTTCCCCAGTGGTAATATTGTCAATGTGAATTACTTTTCCAACTTCAGGGGCTTTTTGACTAAAAAAGATTTGGAACTTTTAATATTTCAAGAAAAAGTTCATAAAGAGATTTCTTTCACAAAAATAGAATATTTTTCGCCTTTCTCGGTTTTTTTTTGATATGAAAAAAAATTTCCACGAAAGCCTTGAAAAGATGGTGAAAAATTGCCCCGAAAAGACCCTTTTAGATGAAAAAAAATTCTTTTTTTTTTCAGAGGGAAAATTCGGGCTTCTCGTTGGAATCGAAGAAGATATGGGTGAAGCTGGTGCGCGACATTCGATAAGCATAATTACCACGGGAACCGATGAAAAACAGAAAAAATTGGTTCCGATCGCCTCTATGAGTATTCCTTATCAGGTGGGGGAATTTTCCTGGAAAAATTCATAAAAAAAAAATTTTTTTTGAGCTTGCCTTAACGTCTAATAAGGAAGGTAATTTTATTTTTTTCGATTTTATTTTTGAAAATTGAATTTGCCCTTGTTGAGGGCTTTTTTTAAACTCAAACATTTTAATGAGCGCTTAAAGGCGCATAAACGATCTTCCTGTGGGTCTCGAACCGAAAAAACCAGTATTCATTGTAATTTTAGGTCATGTGCCTTTAAATTAGAACATGAAAAAAAAAATAACTGAACAAACTATATGAGGAGAAGTATCGTGAAAGTCACACTTATTGCAGATTACTGTTTTGAAAACGGTCCTGAGTGACGAAGACATGAAGAAAAGAAAGAATATTCGCCTAAATTCGAAGTTATCCCAATGGAATAATATTATTGTCGTTGGTAATCGATTTTTTCTAATCAAGGTGATTATTATTAAATTTTCCAGGTACGAAATGGTGCCATTGCTATTTAACGTCTTTAGCAGCTGTGGAAGGCGCAGACGAGGTTCCCATGCAAACTAAAAATAGCAAATGATATCTTGGGTTTTTTATAAATAATAAAAAAATTATTCGATTTTTTTCTCAGCAAATCTGGTCCAGAACGACTACATGATGTACCCGATGGATGAGGAACGGCACAAAAAAACTTCCGAGTTGGTTTTTTTCTTAAAAAAATATAATTTTTGATGTTTTTTTCAATTTTTAGGGCTCTGCTTTTAATAAGATCACTAAGAGATCTTTTTAAAAAAAAATAAATATATGTCTATTTTTTTAAACCTTGTTTAGCTTTTTGAAAAATTTTTGAAAAAGATATTTCATTGTTTATTTATTTTTTTGAACCTTCAGAGAAACTCTTGACAAACATGATACCTACCGAGAAGAGTTGAAAAGTTCATATTTCATGATTTTCTCAGATTTCCGAGAATTTTCTTCATAGAGTTCCGTAGTTTCTGTTTGAACAAAATGTTCAATTTCATACTTTTCCCGAATAGAGAAGAGATACAGTACCGTCAGAAACATTTCGGAAAAACTTCCTCGTATGAAGCTCAATCTTTCGGAATCTCTCTGAAATTGCATTTTTTTTCTGTCCGCGAACGGAAGTTTCAGCAGGGTGTTACGAATAACAATCATCACAAATTCAGAAAGTGTAGTCTGGGATTATATTTAAGAAGACTTGGAAGTTGGGGCATTTCCAAAAAAGATCTGCACTCATATCCTGCAAAGGGCCTCAGCAGAAACGTTTTTCGAGCTTAAAATAATTTATCGACTTCAGGAACGGCGGTCAGAGTAACGTCATTGGCTTTTTTAACACGTAGTCGGACGTTGGTTGTCGGTCTTTCGATGGGTGGAATGATTTTCGCCTCGCTGAACCCTTCGAATAAGCTGTAAGTTTGTGTGATTATTTTTTTTGGGGGAAAAAACCTCTTTTAATTTGAAGTATAACAGCTCACTCTTGAGGGAAAAAAATTCCGAATTTCAGAGCCGTTTTTGCAATTTTGTTTGATTCGATTTGACTTCTGTCCTTTCGGACTAAGCCCGAAAGAAAATATTGATATTTTTCTCATTTCCAGTGGTTTTTGAGGTGAAATATTAAGAAAGTGCAGAAAAAGTGTTTCGATTTTCAAAAAAATAGGACAAGACCATTTCGTTTCGTATTTCTCTATTCTGAATTTTTTTTTTCCGATTTTTTAGACTTTTTGGCTCGAATTTGATCATTTTAAAGCTGAAAAAGTTCATTTTTCCACATCCAGGGACTACGCGACAATGGTGCATGAGCAGCCGATTCGATTCGTCGCCCCAATGGAACCGGAAGACGATCCCGATAAGACCGAATGGCTTTTTGGTTGGATTCGAGTGAGAAATATACATTTTTTTCATTTTAAAAAAAGTGTCGTTTTAAGTCGAAAAAAATATCCTTTTTTTAAATTGAAAAAAACATCCAATTTTATTCGAAAAAAACGTCATTTTCATTCGAAAACCGTCCATTTTTTTATAAGAAAAAAACTTCTATTTTCAGTCGAAAAAAATATCCATTTTTTTATTCGAAAAAAACATCATTTCTGTTCTCAAATCGTCCATTTTTAGCCGAAAAACGTCAATTTTTTTGTCTAAAAAAATATCCGTTTTTATTCGCGAAACGTTCAATTTTTGGTCGGAAAACATCCATTTTTATTCGAAAAACGCTCATTTTTCAGCGCCTCCCCTCGTCATTCCATCTGCTTGGGCCTCTATGAAGCAGCTTTCCGGACCCCCGGATACCAGAATCTTCCTCTGGAGGAAAAGTTCGACAAGCCTCACTTCTCTCCGAAAATGGTGGTGGGTTTCCGGTTTCGAATTTTTTAGGAAAGATATTTTTACTTTGAAAAAACTGGTCTACCATGCACAAGCAAGGTCCAAAAATACCTTTAAAAAAAGAAGTTTCCAAAAGATTTTCCTAGCTCTAATGATGCTATTCAGATATTTTTTTGAAAAAAATTGACTAATTTCAGAATTAAAAATTTTTTTAGAGAAATTCGGTTTTTGACAGGTAGGTGCAAAAGTAATAGGTAAGGGTGAAAAAATTTATTCAAAATGACAAAAATCTGCATTTTTTTCATCTAGAATACTTTATGGTTCATGAAAAACTACGGGGGAAGTTCAAAAATACATAAAAATTAGTTTTTCAAATTGAACCTTGAAATTAAGCCTTGAAATGGCTATTCTAGCCTTTTCTCATGATTTTTTGAATGTTAAAGAACTTTTTCGAAGTGAGGAAATGTATAGAAAGAAGGATATTATAATGTTTTGAAGAAGAGATAAAAAGCCCATAGGAAGGTCCTTTTCTTGAAAATGTGAGGAAAAAAAGAGCTTCAAAGGAACTTTTGGTATTTAAAAAGGAGCTTTTAGAAGGCCTTCTCTAGCGTCTGTTCATGTCTAATTTTTGTTGAGGAGATTAAAATGTTTAGAAAAAAAATTAAATTGCATTGTTTTCTTGTGAGAGGAATAAAAATGTTCTTTTTTGAAAAGGGCAGAAAAAGGACAACGAAGATACTTTTCTGCCCCTTTTAGGAACTTGGGTGGAGCTTTTTCTTTATAAAGAAGTTAGCTAAGTATTGTTTTCCCTCTTTATTGAAAAAATTAAGGGTTTTAAAAAATTCCGAACAGAACGAAGTCAGTTTTATATAATCTCAGGCTCTTTCCATTCATTCAAAATTTCAAGATTCAAGAAATTTTCGATTTTCCAGCGATATACTATCTGTATTATGTTTTTTATTTCTGCAGAAAATTTTCAGATTTCAAAAAATTTGGTTTTACAGCATGAAATCAGCTATGGATCGGAATGGGTCTCGATGCGACCGATTGCTTGCCACCGTAATGTCGATGGAAACCCGCGAAGGGTCGGCTGCAGTTTTGAACCCAACGATTCTTCGTTGGTCAATGTCTCGTCGACCTCGGTCCTCAGCACTGTTTCCAATTTTGGTCGGTTTTTAGGGAATTCAAGTTGAATCTCGTTTTGTTAGTTTTCGACCCGAAACTCCGAAATTTTCCATATTTTTCTCATTTTAGGGCATCATCGGAACCGATCCCGCGCCTTTTTCACCTACAGCAGGTTCAATGAAAAAGTCAAGGACAGTTTGACGTTGGCGGTGAGTTTTTTCACACGGAAGAACCAGGTGCGAGAGAAAAGCGACATCGCGTGCGACACAGCTTTTTCCCCGCACCATGCTCGCGTTTTTCTCTCTTCAAAAAAATTTTTTTTTAATCTTTAAAAGTGTATCGCGCCATGGAAAAATGCGAAATCTTAGCAAGGAAATTGCGAGATCGCACCATGAAAAAAAAAATGCGATACCGTTCTGAAAAAAATGCGAAGGGAATGCGATATCGCGATAAGGAAGTGCGTTATCGCGCCAAGAAAAATGGCGATATCGCGCTGAGAAAAACGCGATATCGCGCCAGCGAAAATGCGATACCGACGCGGCAACAACGCAGCACCTTCGCGATGTCGTCAGTGTACCGCCCGCGGTATCGCTTTTATCTCGGCACTTATTCTCAATATAGTATCTATTGAATTTTTAATTTTTTTAAAAGGTAATTTTCAACTTTTCGTTTGACAGGGAGGCATCTTCGACGTGAACGCCTACTACTACAAGCGATTCCCGCCGAATCTTTCCCTGGACAGAACTCTTCTGAAACAATGTCCTTTTGTTTCTTGGATCCGTTCTGGTTTGAACGCCGCCAATGTCGAGGTCCTTCAGTCATAATACTTATTTTTTTTAAAATTTGTCTTGAAAAAACCCGAAAAAGCCATTTTTGAAGTCTCTAGGATGTCATTTTCAGGTTTATCAAATTGTTTATTTAATTTTAAAGTTCAATCCTCTTTTCTCAATATTCTTTTTCCATGTTTGAGCAACTCTATGAAGTACTATTTTTCAGGATTTCGCCGTTTTAACTGACGATTTGTGCGATATCGCCCAAATGAAATCCGCCATCAGCGACGCCGATCAGTTGTTCTACCCATCGGCTTTAGATGTAAATTGGAAAAAAATTTGAATAATCTATGATTTTTTTTTGCTTTGAAGTTTGATCGGGCATTCGTCGTGGAAAGCGGGATTCTCCGCCCGATGCATGTCACTAATCTTCCAACTCAGGTGAGGCTTTCGAAAATTATAAGATTAGAAAGTTCTGACTCTCAGAAAAGGTTGGAACGGAAAAATATTAAATCTTTCTCTGGAGAAAAAAATAATGATTCCAATGTCTAGAAAAGAATGAGATTCCAATAGTCTTTTCTATACCTTTTTCTTCACATAACTGGCTTTTTACACAAAAATAACAGAAAATGTTCGAAATAGACTTGATTTTTGATTTTTCAGCTTGACTCATTACAAATTTTTTTAGCCAAGTCTTGAACTTTTTATGGAACTTGGATAAATTTTCTTCCGAAGTTAAGAGAAAATCGCATGTTTTCGCGATGAATATGGCACTCGGGTTAAGAAAAGAACAGGTTTTATGGAAAGAAAGGTATATTCGAGGTTTTGGAAGCGCCATGAATCTAAAAAAAATTAGGTGTACGCCGCAGTGAACCCCGAGAAAAAGGGACCTTATTGGTGCACCCCGCATTCAATCTTGGTGGCGTGCACATCTGGGACAACTGGTCGAAAAAAAAGTCTTTTTTGAGCTACCGTAACAGCCTAGGATGAAACTGTAGGAAATGGTGTTATTGGGAAACAAACCAATTCAAAATCGTGTACTGAAAAAGTACCTTAATAGGCAGTTAAAGCTAAGGAGGGTGCACCCCTCGTTGCCCTGCGGGGTGCACCCCAACTTTTTTAGAGAATTCGACTATAGGCCGAACTCAAGACTTCGGAAGAGGAAAAAATTTCTTGCAATAGATTTTTTTTTTTCCGATTTTTGAAGCTTCAATGTTTGGAAAATATGTTGATTATGATTAAAAAGGCTCTATTTAAAGCTATTGAAGCTTCTCAATTCGAAAATCAGATCCATTTCAAGAAATCTTTGGGTTTTCTGAAGCAGGCGTTACTAAATACCTCAACAAAAATCAATGGAAGCTAAGGAAGACAGTGGACTTTCTAAATTTTTGAACTTCGGAAAAAAGTGGCAACCCAGGTCCTTGACCGGATCGTAAAGAACTTGGCCGACGTTCTGGTGGCGCCGACGTCGGCGGCGGAACTTCTCCGGTCTGCCGGACTGGTCCCAGCTTCGGTCAACCATTTGGATGCGTCTCCGACTGGGGAGCAGGTAGAATAACCAGAAAAAGCCCAAATCACCTGGATTTCAGGAACTGAACCCAAGTGAGAAGACGGTCCTGGTCGCCGTCCTTCACTACGGCCGCGTCGAAGCCCTGGTCAAACTATTGAAGTCGCCTTCGATAACGACGGAACGGAAAATGGACATCGTCAAGTGGGTCTGGAACGAGGCGTGCGCCTTTCGGAGCGTCATCAACGAAAGAAGTCGGGAATGAACGAAAAACCGCGAAAAAGGAGATCTTTCAGCGGTTTCGGTGTTCGCCGGCACCTCGACGGCCCTCTCGCCCCTCGCCTCGACCTCTTTGGTCCACGGAGTCCGACTCTTCACGGATATCGCCTACTTCCTGGCCTCGGCCAATGTTGATTCTCGCTTCGCCGGTGGGTTTTGTGAACTGGAAAGCTTTAAGCCTGAAAAGAGTTTATAAAAAAGTTTGATCGGTATATAGCCTCTTAAGATTTTTAATGCCCAATGCAATGACGTCATTCAAAAACACTCTGGGGGTGGCTCGCTCTCTGATTGGTTTATCGCACCTATAGGGGCGGAGCTTGAGCGACGACTTGACATTTAAAATCTGAACAAACTATAGTTCGTCCGACGCGACTTGACAGTTTTCGCGTGTCTGCGTCTCTCTGTTCCCTCACCGGCGAGGCCAGAAAAACATGAAAATAGCTTGTACACATGAGAGAGACGTCGAGAGATAAGGAGGGCGCAGAGAAGTCCCTTTTTATAGGAAAAACCATTTTCATTTAAAAAAGAAGAAAAATCGAGGGTATCACATTCTAAAGGTCCGAAAAAGTCAATAAAATCAATCTGAAGTGATCGGAAACGTTTTTGTAAAGCAGTGTACATAAACCTAATTAAATTAGGTTCTGTTTTCGACATAGGCCACAAAAAATGGTTTTTTTTTAATTTTTCAAGTATTCGTTTTACTCGTCTCGACGAAAAAACAACAAAAAATGGATGTCGATTTTTTCATATTCTTTAAATTCCAAACTTTGATTTTTGCGACAGTGGATTATTTTTAATCAGAAGGTTTTCAAGTTTTGGAAAAGTCAAGTATTTGAGATTTTGTGAATTCCTTACTAGGGAACGTTTCCCGCTATTTCAAGCTTTTGAAGTGTCTCAACTCAAAAACGGGGCCTATAAATTTTTTCTTTTTCTGCAATCTGTAGGTCCGAAAATACACATCAGCATAGTTTCATCGAAAGTTGAACCGGGTGGTGAAAACTCTTCCTTGATTAATAACGAAAATTGCAAGGATATTTTCGAAGACGAACTTTTCAGCCAAGTTCAAGCGTTACGAAATGGCCGTGAGGTGCATGAAATCGCACACGGAGCTCGTCCATCGCTTCGTTTCTGCTCATCTCGTTCCCCTGTCTGAACACGATGCTGAACGGATCGTCCAGGAACACCAGAAGAAACAAAGCGCCGCTCATAGAAATGGGTAATCCAAATTATACTTCTTGGCGAGAATTACTTTTGATCAGGACTTTCATGCATGGAAATACGGTTTCTGGGATAAGAGAGACCAACAGCGGCCTGTAGAGAAGCTAGAGAAGCTTGAAAGATTTTTTTTTCCTGGCTCCTGCTCACACCACCTGAGCTCTATCACATCCTCTTTTACTCAATTGAAAAAAAATTTTTTGCCTTCTTTGAAAATTGAACTCTTCAGGTTCGCATTTTGATGTGATCCCAATTCAATTTTGATCTTATTTTTGAAAAATCGCGAAAAAAGTCAACTAGTAAGGTTTCGCACTCCATGGGCAACTTTTGAGAAACTCCCTGCATTCTCGGACATTGATAGCGCGAACCGGACGCGAATCGGACATTTCGGGACATTTATAGTGATCCCTTTAGTAGCATCAGCACTCTTAAGTGATCCCTAGAAATTCTGAGAAACGTCCAGAGCACGTCAGGTATCCTTTACCGAACTCTGACTTTTTTTTTCTTCAGGAATTTTTGTTTGAACGTTTCACATAACCAGAACATTCAACTAAAATAGATTTTCAATCCAAGAAAAAAAAAATTCTCAGGAAAACCCTGCCAGTCGACTTTCTCCTCAAGAGGCTTCATGAAAAAACGCGTGGGATGCATTTTTGGATGCGAAAATCCCCTGACGAATGGTACCCGCCCCCACCTTTGGTTTTTTATCAAGAAAAAGAAAAATGGAAATAGTCATTCAGAATCTTCTTGAGCCAATCCTCAACTTTTCATTAGATGAAAGAACCAAAAGGGAACTTCTCGTCTATTTTGTCGCTGATTGGATCACGGCTTCGAGAACGGTAAGAGAGAAGGAGAAAATGAAATCCAAATTTTTTTGTAGAACGTTTTTCAAAAAGCTAAAAAAATTTTCTAGGAAGAATATTTTTTTGAAAAAAAGGCCTTCAAAAAAACTTATCTTATAAGTTTTCATAAGAAAAATGCTTTAATAGGAGGTAAAATTGTGTTGTAAAATGCAATTTCAGAAAAGGAATGATTTGAAAGTTGAGAAAAAAACCTCCTTTTGGATTAATAATAAGAAAACAATATTTTTCGCGCCTATTCGGTAGAGTTTCAAGTATCAGAAGACTTTTGGGAATTTTTTTATCACTTTATTCTCATGTTTTTGGATCTTTCTTAAAGCATTGTTATCGAAAAAAAGGGATGAAAGTTGAGTAAAAGCTGGGCTGGTTTCAGTAAAAATTTTGTGAAATATAATTTTCTTTCTTTTGAACCATATGGACTGTCGATATTAAAGTTTATAGGATAAATAGTTATACTTTTTCTCTCCATGAAAGGTTACTATGTACGCTTTTCATTAATTTTTTATCGAAAAAAAATGGCAAAAATAAAGTATAAGCCCACGTGTGCATGTGAAGTTTTCAATAAATTCGCTCGAACTGAAAAAATTTTGACAACTAGGGAATAACATCAATTTTCAACCTCAGATAACTTGAATTTAGGGATACTGGATAGTAGGGGCCTCAAAAAGGGTATGGCCAAGTCTGAGTAAAACCTGTTATTTTCAGTACCAAAAATCCTTGTCCGTAGAGGCTTTGGCCATAAAAGTCTTAGCGGTGATCAGCGACGGAATGCTCGGCGCCGACTTGGAAAAAGTCAAATATCTACTCTCTCAAGTCGATCTCGCGGTGAAGCGAGCTGAAGAAAAATCGTCGGTCGCTTCTCAAGCGGTTAGTTTTTCACTTCGAAGCTTTCGCTCCTCTACTAGTTTTTCGAAATTTTTATGGACAGTTGAGATTCATTATTTTCTTTAAAATGAGCTATTTTTCGAAAATCTGGGAAATCCGTTTCTCTTGTACAAAACGAATAAAGAAGTGACAAAATTCATTTTTTTTTCGGTCACATTTTTACTTCCTTCTTTCATTTTCTCTATGGTAAATAAATCGTGAATTCAAATTTCAAGATGTAAAAAACAAAGTTCATTATTTCATTTTTTAAAATTCGCTTTTGTAAGTAGAATGTTGATTTCCTGCTTTTTTTGGCTTCATTTTTCGAACTTTCTCATTTTTCCGACGTTTCTAATATCTTTTCATATTTTTTTCGTCTTCTTATCAAACCTAGGTTTTGGAAATGATTTTTCCGATTTTTTTGAATTTTTTTCCCCTAATAACTTTTTTTCAAACTATACAGTCCCCTTTTTACTTGAAAAATTTTTTTGGTCTCGTAAAAGAATTTTGTGATAATTTTTAATTGCTTCATTAGTCTTTGTCATTTTTTTGAACAGAAAATAGTTCATTTCAGAAGGAAAACCAACCCGTCGAATCGGACGACGAAATCCCCAAATCGGAACTGAAATTGAGCGATGAGGTCGTCGAGGATTTCTCCGACATTTTGGACAAAAAGCAGAAAATTCTTACGAATGGTTTTTTTAAAAATAATTTTGTGCTTGAATAGTTTTTTCTTGAGTTATACCTTCATAGGAAAAGTCAGAAAGGGTGGAAAAGGCTCTATAGAAATTTTCCCTTTTCGCACCCTTCTTGCGCCATTTCATCGGCTTTTATGTACAATTTTTGCTGCCTCTTCCTTTTTCCACCATTTCTTGAGTCTTTAAGATCCCAGAAAAAATGGAAGGCTCGAAAATGGAACCCTTTTTGCTGCCTTTAAGCGGCCTTTTTTGAGCCTTTTTTCTGCCTTTCTGAAGACTTTTTTGAGCCTTTTAGCGGCCATTGTTCACCATTCCGGGTATTTAGCACTTCGATGTTCTATTTCTTCTTATACTTGAGAGTCAAAAACTAGCGCTATTAAAGGATCATTGACAAACGCGAAAAAAAAGCATGGCGCGAGAAGTACTGTAGCTACCGGCGCATTGTTAGCTGCTTGAAATTCATGTCGTGTTCAAAGTAACTTCCGCGAACTGCAGAATTATCTTTGGCTCTCGGAAATTCAGTTATCTTTTTCTTTCTCTGACGACTGTTTTGGATTCTGTGGAATAACTGTGAACACGGTATTAAAAGATCAGGTACTATGACCTCGCCGGTGAGAGGAAAGAGGGCGCAGACACGTAAGACTTTTCGAGTTGTAGAAAATGACCCATAAGATTTTTTTTTCGAATTCTGAATATTCAGTTGTTTCGACGGTTGGCGACTCCCGAGACGACGAATATGAACGTCGCCGCCTGCTGTTCTTGTACAGCCAGCAGCGTTTTGCTGAAATTCGAAATGTAGGATTTTCCCTATAACTAGATTTCAAAGGCACATAGGCAGTAAAATCTCAGAAATTCCCATTTAGGGCAACAAATAGAACTTTCTATCCAATCAAAACGTTCCCTAGTTAGCGAATTCTGATAGGCGAATTTTTTTCTGTCCTTTTGCTTTCAAAAACAGGGCTTTATCAAGGTTTTCCACGACGACCAGAACAAGGACCGCGATGACGCCTTCCGACAACTCAGTCCTTATCTTTTCGCCGGACCTTCTAACAAAACGACGACTGTGGACCCCGAAGAAAAGGCCAAGGCTGACCAGAGGGCCGCGACTGTTCAAGCTCTCTTTGCGAGAGGTGAGGTTGGAAAGAGGGTACAAAATGGATAAAATCCAATTATTCATTTTGTTGCTTTAGTCATACAGTACCGCTCAAAAAGTCTATTAAGTTTTTGGTTTTTTTGGGGATAAATTTTTTTGAAATGCGATATCGATTCAAATTTTTTTCATAGTTTTTCTGAGAGAGACATACGTGTTCTGGCAAAATTTCAAGTTGCTAGCTCAAAGAATAATAATTTTTTTCGAGAAAAAAACGAATTTTTCGAAAAAAATCGAATTTTTTTGCTATTTTTCAATTAAAAAAATCATAGCTCAACAAAAATTTTTTTATCAACACAAAACATTGTTAAAACAATATTCGGGACCTAGTACTTGGTTGCGAAGCCCCTGGCGTCAATCACTGCCTGGCATCTTCTCTGCATAGAATTGAGCAAAGTGTCGATGGTAGACATGGGGATCTGATTCCATTCAGACAGCAGTTGAGCAAACTTCTCGTTGCAATTCTTGGCTCTTTTGTTGGCACAACGTCGCTCCAACTCTTCCCAGAGATGTTCGATCGGGTTCAGGTCCGGAGATTGACTTGGCCACCCCATGACATTGACCCGACGGCTCTTGAACCAGTCCTGAGTTTCAAAACCATACGAATTACTTGTCAATTTTTCTGACCTTGACGAACAGTGAAGTGTGCTTGGGATCGTTATCCTGTTGATAAACACTCCCACGGCCCATGGCTCTCAAGTGCGGCAACATCTGGTTCTGGAGAATGTCTTTGTAGACGTGCTTGTCCATGATGCCATTCACGCGATGAAGCGGTCCGATGCCACTTCCAGAGAAGGCGCCCCACACCATGCAAGAACCTCCACCATGTTTCACGGTGGGTAATTGGTATTTCGGATGATATCTGGACCCAATTGGTCTACGAACCCACTGAATTCCGTCACTCCCGAAGAGGAGGAACTTGCTTTCGTCGGACCACAGAATCTTGTTCCAGTCTCGACGGGTCCAGTTGAGATGCTCCTTCGCCCACTTCACCCTGGCGGCTCGATTCTTTTCAGAAATCAGCGGTTTCTTCACTGGACGTCTTCCCGTGATTCCAGCAGCATTCAGACGTCGTTTCACGGTCGAGACGGATGGCGGAGATGGCGAATTCAAGAAAACTTCCCGTCTGATCGCAGGGGCGGTGAGTCTTGGATTGGTTCTAGACGTCTTCAAAATGTTCCTATCGTCATTACGATCAGTGACACGTGGTCTTCCAGTGCGTTGGCTGTTAGTAGAGCCATCTTGAGCTTTCTGACGCTTTAGGAACTGAGAAATGCCCGCCTCTGTCACGCCGAACATTCCTGCCAACGTCATCATGGTCAGTCCATTTTGACGACCCACAACGATGGCTCTTTTGTCGTTATCAGTCAAATTCTTATTTCCAAAGGTTCTTCCCATGTCTGAAAACATGAAAAAAATCATATGGCAACATTATTACTCTTAAAAAATTTGATAAAAACAAATAAAAATATAAGCATAAAAAACAAAAAAAATTGAATTCAATAAAAAATGCCTAAAACGCGTCACAGTCATTGCGGACATGTCTTTGTATACCGTATATGTTTCAAAGTATATTTTACATTATCCCTGAAAGTTATATATAAATCGGATAAGTACTCGCTGAGATATCCCCAAAAAACCAAAACTTAATAGACTTTTGAGCGGTACTGTAGATGTAATCGACTAGACGTCAAACTAGAAGTCCAAACATGTAGTTGATCAAGTAGAAAGCATGGTCTTACGGCCATTCGCCTCGTTCTGCTACGTTTTAGTGGTCCTTATAGTAGTCGAATTAAAGGCTAAAGTTAGAGGCTTAAATTTAGGGGCCTCTTTAGAAGTTTTTTCAATGGCCAGCTTAGAGTCCTGTCCAAATAGTACTTGAGGTATCCCTTCAAACAACAAGTAGTACCCCTTCAAATCAAATCAAATAATTTATTTGGTTATTTGAGTCAGGTGTAATTGACAGGGCGCTTCGTGCTTTGAAATTTTCTGAAAATTCGTTCAAATACCGGGGTTCAATGGAAGATTCCACATATCGGGGCTACCTGGGGAAACTTCTTTTTCTTCTTTTTCTTAGGTCTGAAGTTTTGAAATCCTCCTTTTAAGAACAGAATGAGAAGTGTAACTAATAAACGACGACTTTGAATATTTACAAAATCAGAAGTTTTTTCCAGGTCACAATTTTCTTTCATAGCTTTAATGGATGTTTGGGCGATTTTGATTTCTGAAGAAATTTTTCAGAGAAGCTTATTAGAAAAACTTTGAATAAGTTCCGAGTTTTCGTTAGTTGAATTTACTGAATTGTGGTCCCTGAAATTTCATTATTGTTTTCAAGTTTTTCGCATTTTTATGGTGATTATCAAGTCGAAAAACGGATTTCAGAGACCAAGAACAAGGCGGCTGAACTACAGCGAATTGACGCAACCGGCATCTTCGCCAACTTCGGCTACGGAGGCGGGCTTGGCGGACTGCCAAAACACGGGCGGGCCAAGAAAAGAACGATTGTGGAAAGGTCTCCGTCCAAGGAAAAGAAAGAGAATGAGGCGATTTTACCGGTAATTTTCAGTGGTTGAACTAATCGAAAGGAGATTTTAGGCGGCGAAGAGAAAGTCGACTGGACTCTTTGGAAGCCCACAGGCTAAGTTAGTATTCATCCGAATAAGTTCTGAACAGGAATATTCTTGAAAACTTAGTTTTGTGAGGTTTTTTCGGTCTGAATTTGATCTCTGACACTCCAAAATTCAGTTCTCTTTCTCATTTTCTGACGATTATTTTGATGCTCTTGGAATCACTCTGAAAATGTCACTTTCCTGTTTCCAGAACCCTCCCAACCCCAACAAACGAGTCTCCAGTCACGGTCGACTCGATGGACGACGAAATCCACGCCGCGATTCAAACTCCCGCCCGTCATCTCCGACCGAGAACTTTCGTGCCCGACGGAGAATTCTCGCCGCCCATCGAAGCCATCCCCACCGTGACCAAAGCTCCGGCCAGCATCCTGAAGAAACCGAGAACCGGTTTTTCAACTTGATTCAAGGGTTTCTGATAACTTTAGTGTATACAGAAGCTTCCCCGTCACGTGGCCATATCCGATTTGTTGGACTTCCGAAGCTGTCAGACTCGCCCGAATCGCCAGTTGCGGTTGATCCCAAGGCTCCTGCTCCTCGTTTTGCGGTTGGTCGAGCTTTTCTGGGGGGAAGAAAAAGCGAGAACTTCGCAATTTTACAGTGGCCCCTCTATGGGTTAGAAAGGGAAACAGCACCTACAAGGCCCGAAAAGTGGTCCCTATAGGGGCTGAATCAGAGGGATCTCTATAGGGGTTTAGGATCTGACTTCTCAGCCGCTAAAGCTTAAGTGGTCCCTATAGGATCGTTTTATTTTATTCAAAAAAGGTTTTTTTTTCAGTTTTTTGTATGGAAATGCTTCTTCGCATAGAGCTCATAAAAATGATCGCCTAACATGTCCCCTATACAATCTTTAGTGGTCCCTATAGGGGTTGGTAAAGTGGTCCCTAGAAAGACCCCTCGAAGGGCCCCTAAGGTCGCCCCTATAGGGGCCACTCGTTGTCGCGAAACTGCAGTGGGAAATGAATAATTTTTCTGCAAAAAAAGAATTCTAAAATTATTAATGAAATAGAAAAAGTCTCCAGTAGTCTTCGCAGTATGTATGAGATGATGAAATGATGAAAAAAATTGGAAGTAAAATCAAAAAAACTGTATCTTTGTAAAAAGAAAGATTGAAAAAAAATTCAATTTTTTTGTTCATAAAGCGCTGTGAAGCAAGTTTTTTTAAAGATTTGCTTAAAGATTTTTAAAGATGAACAAAAATTTGCTCATGATTGAAGTCGTTGAAGCTTAAAGCTCATGTTATCAATTTTAATAAAAAATAATGTTGTAGATGGACTTGACTGACGAATCGGATGAAGAAATGGAATTTGACGGTCAAGTCTCCAGGAGCGATTTCCTGAAGAAACCAGTGGAACAGAAAGAGCCGGAGCAAGTTGACGTTGAAGATGAGTGCATCGAAATGGAGAAAACGTTCGAAAAAGCCGAAGACACTGGCTTCGAAGTCGCAGAAGACGTCACACCTGAAGATGTGACTCCGGAAGAAGCAGCTCAAGAAGACGTCACTCCTGAAAAATCGTCTCCAGAAGATGTCACTCCTGATTTAACGACTCCAGAAGTCGTCACTAACGAAGAGGCGGCTTCAGAAGACGTTACTCCTGAAGAGGTGGCTCCTGAAGACGTCACACCCGAAGGAGAGGCTTCAGAAGACGTCACTCCTGAAGAGGTGGCTCTAGAAGCTGTCAAAGAAGTTCTCGCACTAAATGAGCCTGAAGAGGCGAATGAGGAGCTCGAAAAGTCGATGGAAGTTCAATCTGATGCCGATGAGCCTGTTTTTGTCATCATCACTGAAGAAGGCGAGGATGAGATTTTGGACGTGAAGGTAGAAAGAGAAGAGGGACTGGAAAAATCGACAGAAGTCCAAGCGGAGGAGCCCGGAAAAGAAGAAGAAGAAGGTCCTCTCAATGCGACGTTCACCATTGAGAGAGCTGAGACACCAGTTGTAGAGCCGGAGGAACTGATGGTAGAGTTTGGTTTCAACTACTTCAAGCGTGAGGAAAATCTGAACATTCATGGTAGATCTGATGCTTTGGGTTATTGGAAAATATTGACTCAATTTATTTCTTTTTCTGAGAGGCTAGTGTTGATCTTAGTACATATGGACCACAGAAATGATTTTTTTTGTTTTCATCATCATCATCATTCATTTCATACGAAAAATAATACAGTTCAAGAGCCGAAAAGACCTCTTTTTTCCAGATTTTGGGCTATATTTTATTCTGTTAATTTGTTTTTGGAGTAGTTTTGATTTTCAGACCTAATTTGCTTTGATACATTTTTTTTATTAAGATCTTAGTTCCTTAGATTTTTTGCTATGACTTTGGTTCCAGTTTTAGACTTGAATGATTCGCTAATTATTAGATTTTCTTGAAACTTTTTGATTGAGAATTTTTTGTGGAAATGATCGTTTCGAGCCTTTCTTGAATCACAAAATAGGAAGAAATGTGTCGAATCGGAGAGTTATTTCAAGGTTTTGAGGCTCCATATCTGAAAGTCTAGGTTTGGTTTTTTTTTTTCAACCGAATCCATTTTGGCCTGACTAGGGAACGTTTTTTATCTATCGCGAGGAATTTTTATCTTGTTCTGGAACTAGAGTTGCTAAGGTACACTTCAGAAAAGTTTCATCAAATCAAAAGTACAACCGGTGCCTGAAAACGCTCCCTAGTGAATATTTTGAATTGTAAAAATTGGAATCCGAGAAACCAGAGCTTCTATAAAATATCGATTTTTGTAGTATGGCGTTTCGTTTGACGACGACGGTGTGGAGCGAAGTTTTGAGATTCAGGCAGATGAGAAGAAGGATCTTGAGGTTTTTCCCTGGAGATTCAATAATCAATCCTTCATCATTTTTAGTCTGGCCCAATCGGTTCGATGTTTGTCCGAGAAAAGTCGCCCGAGGCTCAAATCGAAGTAGAAGTGGAAGAGAAGAAGGCAAAGACTCCTTCCAGATCGTCTTCCCGACTTTCGGTTGGTGGAAATATGAAAATGTGAAGTTGATTTGCCCGAAATTGCGAAAAAAAAATCAGTCGCATGTGGAATGGACCGACGCGGCGCGGCTGCGGGGCGGTTATTTCCAAATTTCGCTAGACTTCAATTTGACTTGCGCCCGCTGGCATTGAAAATATTTAGTCCTTTTTATACGGCCTAAAAGTGCGGGACTTCTCTGCTCTCGACATCTCTCTCATGTTTACATGCTATTTCCCTGTTTCTCTGACCCCGCCGGAGAGAGAACAGAGAGACGCAGACACGCGAAAACTGTCAAGATGAACTATGTCGTTTACTAAAATTTCTAGGACAAATTTTAAACCTTTGCGCGAACTGCAGCACGATAGTTTTGAGCCATTCCAATTGCGACCGAGAGGTTTGAAGAAGCGCGCAGAAAAATTATAGGTAGCTGCTTTTAGACTGACCCTTTGAGTGCTGATTTGAAAAATAATGAATTTTTTAAACAAGGGAAAATTTTCGAAACTGATGAGTTCTCCTATGTTTCTCGAAAGGAGTTCAAAAAAGGGAGCCGCCCGGAAAAACCAAAAACGGAAAAAAAAAACCACTTTTTGTTCTCAGACTCGATCACGACAAGCGTCTGAAGAGCCGGTGGAGAAGCCGACCCCGAAGGCCCGTCGCTCGACTCGTGCCGCTTCTAAGGTCGCAACCCCCGCAGCCCCCGCCAGCTCCACCACGACCATCAGTCCCTCCCGTCAACGTGGAACGCCGCGAACTCGGCTCTTCAGCGAGCAGACCGTCCAAGTCGTCGACGATTCCGCTGCGTCGGCCAAACGGAAGACACGGTCGCAGAGCGTCACGGCGAACACTGCCGACGAAGCGACGGCTCCCAAACGCGGTCGCTACGATTGGAGATCCAAGCTTGAGGTGCTTTCTGAGACAGGAAGAAGTTCGAATAGATTGGAGTAAGAAAGTAGAACAAGTTTTTGAGATTTTCCATATTAGAAAGCTTTGTGAGATGGTTCAAAATTGAGAATGGTTTCAAATGGATATTTTTAAAATTTTTAAAACTTCGAAGCTTTTTGTCTCGGATACTTATAGAATGGATATTTTTTAAGCTTTTTCCAGACTCGGAAGGTTTTTTTGAGATTTTTTTCGAAAAGGAAAAATGATTTCAAAAAGATATTTTTCAAGCTTCCTGTTTTGAAAGCGTTTCGAGATGGCTTAGAATAGAGAATGATTTCAAATGCTTTTTTTCGAAATCGGAAGGTTTTTTTGAGATTTTTTGAAAATGAGAATTTTTTCTAATGGATATTATGGATATTTTTTTAAGCTCTTTGAAATTGATCAAAATTGTTTCTATTGGACATTTTTAAGTTTTTCCAAACTTGGAAGGTTTTTGAGAATGTTCGAAAATGAAGAAATAGCTTTAAACTTTTTTTTTTCGGAGTAGGAAAAAACTCAAAAAATTCCTGTTACAGTTCTATGTTCATGGAATATACTTTTTTTCTGAGAAGTTTATTGAAATTTGATTAATTTGACCCATTTTTTTATCTAATAAAAGCACTTGGTTGTTGCTAGAAATACTTACGAAGATCAATCTGACTTTGGTGAGTTTTTTTAACATTTTTTAACATCGTAAAAAAAATCTTTAATTTTGATGTCTTTCAGAAAGGACTGAAGGAGCTTGAAGAGAGCAGAAAAATGGAGAAGCCGGCCGAGGAAGCTGAAGTAACTCTGTTGACTGTTTCACTCGTCGAACTTCTTTTCTTCCAGGTCCAAGCGCCTGGAAGCACGACGAAACGTGGAACGAGAAGCCGAACGACCAGCAACAGTTCGACGGCCGACGTCCAAACTCCATCCAAAAGGACCCGCGCCACGACGAAAGCGGCCATGGAAACTCTGGTGGAAGTTGAAGATGTGGGTGTACAGTGCGCGTCATAAGTATAGCCCCCTCGTAATTTCCGAATTTTTCATACGTTAGAAATAAGTTAAGGATCATAGAAAAACTAACGAAAAAGTATTAGAATTCTAAAGTAGTCCAAGTTTTTATATTAAACTTGTTCTCTGACGAAACAATGAAGCTTTTTCCAGTCAGAGCCCACTTCAACCAGAAGAACCGCAAGAAGCCGAACGACTAGCACCAGCTCCACCGTGCCGACGTCGCCAAAGAGAGGACGTCCACCCAAAAACACAGAAGCCAAGGAGACGCCGAGCAGTGCCGCGAAAAAGACTCCCAGGAGTAGGACCAACAGCGTCAGCAGTACGACGACCAATGCGGAAACGCCCTCGAAACGCGGAAGACCGCCTAAAGTCGCGCTGGAGACGGTCGAGGAGGACGTCGAAGCGATGACTACGGTAATGTAATAGGGATGAGATGCTGGAGTGTTATTGAGGCCGGGAAAAGTAATAGTAACATAGTACTTTGACCCGGACCAAGACAAGAATAAAGCAATCGTGAAGGGATTGAGTCGAAAAAAGCGGATTTTGGGAGACCATCAAGTTTGACCCTCAGAGAACCAGTGAAAACGTTATAATCTGTTCTAGAGGTTTTCGTTACATAATGGAATAGTTTTGGAAAAAAAATCGGTTCGGATTTTTCTACGAATTCTCAGAAAATCTCTGAAGGCTTATGAAGGTTCGTCATAATTGCAACCCGCGCCAGATCCTATTTTTTGAGACATTAATTTTCAAAGCTCGTATAAATGACCGTCTTGTGGACGACTAGTCTCCACAAGGAAGTCATTTTACTTCGCGACTTGGAATTTTCTACAAAATGTCTTAAGAATATTTCAAAGTTTATATGAAGATCCATCGAAATCGCAACCCGCGCCAGCTTCTAGTTTTTGAGATAATTAATTTTGAAGTTCGAAAGGTTAGCCTTAAAACTTGTGTTTTGCAACTTTGGAAAATCATATCTCAAATACTAGAATTTTGCGCAGGTAGCAGAGCAAATTTTTAGATAATTCCGAACCGCAAAGTAAATTGGCCTTCCTTGTCGAAAGTGTCGAATTTTTGATGAACTTTCCAATGTTTTTTAGAAAGGAAAAGCCCGAAAGCTTGGATTTTCGTGTACTTTTTCGATGGTAGAAAGTTTGTGAAGCCATTTTCATCGAAAAAACGAAAAATTTTCAAAAACAAAAGGGAGTACTGTTTTGAGCAGCTTTGATGAGCCAATGAACACGTTTTTGCGGTTTGAAGCATGTTCCGTTTCCGATAATTTTTCCCCCCTTCGCCACACTTGAAGAAAGCTACAACCTTTCAGACTGCTTCGGCTAAACGCGCCCCCAGGAGCCGAACAGCGAGCACAAGCTCAACAGTAAATCCGGTGCCGGAAACGCCCAACACCCAGAAGCGACGAGGAAGACCGCCTAAAGCGACCCTGGAACCTATTACCGACAATAGCCCGGTTCGTTTCTGAGCGGTTTTATACTTCACAAGGGAGTATCTTTACTTTCCGATTGGGGATTTAATGAAAAGTCTTAACTTGCAAAAACTCCTAGTTTTCGAGAATCAGGGGCTCAAAACTCAAAAAAGCCAAATTTAACGGATTTTGCGGGTTCCCTTCGAATTTCCGGAGTTCTTTCCATTCATGGCTCCCCATACTTTTAAATTTAGAGTCTGTACTACCTCCTGAGTTGAAGAAGTGTTTTTATTTTTTGTCAGTACCCTGAAATTCAAAGTTGATTTCGAGAAAAGAGATTTTGAGATGCTCTCCTTGAGATCTGGTTTGTAGATGATCATCAGAAAGATTCAAATTGATAGGCCTAAAACTGGATCTTTCAAAACTAGAAGCTCAAGGTCCAGCGTGTAGATGATCATCATTTCAAAGTTTTGGTAATATGACACGTAGAATACGCATTTGAAGCTTCTGAAGCTTCAAGTATTTACTTAAGGGTTTCTTGAGGTGACCTCTTAAGAACAATTTTTGAAGCTTGACTCGGACAACTTCATGAGTCCAATTCCGTGACGATCTTGAAGAAATTGAAGTTAAGAACATGGTAGTGAGGGAAATCAGCTCTTTGGAAGTTTGAAATGGGAAATTCAAGTTTATTAGGCTTCTATCATTCAAATCCTGCCCCCTAAAATTCATAAAAAAATTGAAAAAAAGTTTAAATTTTTTTGACTTCCAAAAAGGTAGTCAACATATTTTTTTCTCATTTTTTTAAATTTTTCGTTTTTCTATACTTGCGTTTTTTCTACCACGTAGCTCCAAATTACACCATGAAATTATAAATTTTTTTCTCCGATGTCATTTTTTTGGAGACTTTGATTAATTATTATCGGTTTGAAATTTGAGCAAAAAATTGTAAATTTGGGGCTGTTTGGCTTGTCGAAAACCTTCTTGTTAGATTCTTCAATTGGGAAAAAAAGTATTATAAAACTTTTTCCAGCCGGCCTCGACTACTCGCCGAACTCGTCGCACTCCATCCAGGACGACCGACTGAACGCCTTCAATTCCTATATCTTGAGCTTATCGTTGTTTTTTTATTTCTTTGTTTCCTTCGAATATGTTGTGCCGGTCCTCCCCCGCTTCATTCGTTTTATCTTGGATTAACCTGTACTATAACATTTTGTTTAACGCGTTGTTGGAAGTCGCCTCACACCTCTTTCTACGGCACTTTCCAGGATTTTCTCGTTTGTGTGAATAAACATTTTTGAGTTAAAAGGGGTTTTTTTCTCGAAAAGATAGGCTTTTCCAGTAATGCTTTTGTGATGATGAAACTTGATTTGTGATAATATTAATGGTGTTTTTTGTCGCCTCGGGATTCCAAAAGGGTCCCTATAGGGGTTAGAAGAGAAGACAACTCCTGTAGGGGCCGAAAAAGAGGTCCCTCTAAGGTGGTCCCTACAGGGGTTCAGGGTCTGACCCCCGAGCCCCTAAAGCTCAAGTGGACCCTATAGGGGTCTTTCGATTTCATTCAAAAACTCTTATTTGTTCAGTTTTTCGTACAGAAACGCTTCTTCGCTTAAAATAACGACTAGCATACCCCCTATAGGGGCCACTAACTAAAACCATTATAAGGGCCACTTTTGCAAGCTTTAGTGGCCCCTTTAGGGACCACTCTGGAGCTCCCAAGATGGGAAACCACTAACTGAAACCCCTTTAGGAACCACTTTTGTAAGCTTCAGTGGCCCCTAAAGGGTTGGTGGAGTGCTTCATAGAGGACCCTCCAAGGGCCGCTCAGGTTGCCCCTATAGGGACCACTCTGGAGCTCCTAAGATGTGCAACCACGACTTGAAAAGCCTACACAAGGTCCCCAGGGCCAGTCCACTGATTATCAAGATAAGAACTCGGCTCGCTCAAGCGGTGCAAGGCGCAGGAAGAAAAAAAAGAAGTTCAAGTAGCCATGCTCATGCTCCAACCAGCACCTTGTCCATCTCCTGGCCGGGGTTCACCTCCATCTTCTGCGTCCTCCGTCCCGACGACGCAGGGGCGGCGGTCTTGGTGCCATGCAGCACCCGCGGTCCAGTGTGTGCCAGTCACCCACACTCCTCCTACGCTGCGTCACTGACCTCTCTCTTCTCGGCCGGACCTTCTCTCTCTCGCTCCCTCCCTCTGGACTCCCGAGGGACCTTTCAAAACGAGGAGATCAGCGCCCTTTTATTACCACCTTTCAAATGTTGCCGTTTTCCCTCGGATTTTGAGAGATTTCAAGCTTTAAATTTCTTCTTTTCCTGTATTTCTTCCGATTTGAGGTTTCTGAAGGCTTGAGAGTAGTCGCATGAGTTCCATTTTGAAGATTTTTGCTACTTTTAAAATTGAAAAACTGAAAATAGAGTAGTCTATCGCCATGATTTTTCCCTTTTTCTCTTGGATAAGATCGAATTTTGACAGATTTGAAGATTTTGATGGCTTTGAAACATTTAAAGAGCTCGGGATTTTGAAGGTTTCAACGTTTTTTGAAGTTTAAAGACTTGGAAAATGAACTTCTCTTCCATCTTTTTGAAGTTGAGATTTTTGAAAATACTTTTCGAGACTTATAATCTGAAAAATGAAGCTTCATTAGGCTTCGAATATTTTTCATGCCCGAGTTGAAAAATTTTATTCGACATTTCCGGTAGAAGAAGACCTTCTAGTTCAAAAACTCGGATTTTCTTCTTTTGTAAGTTTCTGAAGACTTTCATCTCATTTTATTGAAATGATCAACAAAAAATGAAAATGTTTTTGTTTTTTAAATTCCCAGAGAGCTCAAGAAGTATATATGCGTCTTCAAAAGCTTCAAAAAAAAACCTCAATCTCAAAAGAAAACTTAAAAATGATCCAATTTGAAAAAAAAAAATCATCTTTCCCAGCTTCTATCCAACCTTCTCCCAAGAGACTTTCTCTGCTTTTTTTCCGGGCTCCTCAGCGAAAATTTGCACTTTTCCGCGCAATGTTGCACTCCTAAGGCCGTTGTCGACCCTTCTTCCCTTTTTTGGGCCTCATTCGAATTTTCAAAGCTTCCAGTTACTCTTTACTCTTCCCAACTTTTTTTCATTGAACTAGAAAATAAAAATATTTATTTTATTGATTGGGACGCGAGTAATATTCAACCAGGACATTTGGACGTTTTAAGAGAAAAGGTAGGCGTCGCGATCGCAAGGGGCTGAAAAAGGAGATTTTTTAATTTTTTCTTGGAAAATGCTGATTCACGGCTGGCTTGAGCCATCGAAAAAATGGTCCTGACACGATAATGCGTGAGATAGTGCCTGAGTCACGGAGAGCGCAGACAGGCCACGCCCCCCTTACCGTCCCAAGCTAGCCGTGAATCAGCCACTGATTGCGCCCAACTTCTCGAATTTCTGGGCTTTTTTTGTATATGACGAGAGTAGAGACGGCCAGAAGAGACGGCAGTGAAAGAGGAATCCTTCATTTCTCTGGCGTCTCTCCGGGCGACCAGTGATCCCTTAATCTTAAAAAAAAAGTTACCAGAATACGACGTAGTGGCTTTCGCGGTCTCGACATTCTCCTGGAGGCATCTGAAATCCAAATTTTTTTCATTTCTTGTGGGATTTCTTCCCCGGCTCAAAGTAATTCCCGCAAAATTCGAAATTATCTCTGATCCTCCAAAGTTCAGTTGTCTTTTTCACTCTCTGACGGCTATTTTGAACTCCGCGGGATCTCTTTGAGCACGGCATGGGGTAGGAAGGAGCTTTGAACTCACCTGGAGAGAAGGGAAGTTCCAAGGATACCATCCGGAGACTTTGCGTAGGAATAGATAGGATTCGACTCGGTTATACGGCTTGACTTCCACGTTTCATTTGATTGTTATCTTTTTTTTGATGGAAGTTCATTTTTATCTCTCCAGAATGTATCAGATACACGTGGATTCTTTTTTATTCGGCCTTTTATTTTATATTTTTCAATAAGTTCTTCTTCCTACGCCTTGTACCGCTAGAGACGTCGCGCCGAGTTCTTGTCTTGATAATCAGTGGACTTTTTCTTGCACGACTGGCTCTAGTGATCTATCTGTTTTCATGTATGTCGCTTAGAGATTTTGAAGTCGTGGTTTCCCACTACCAAACTTTCTTAAACCCCTTAGTTGTGTCGAGGCGGGGGTTGAACTCGTGACCCTTTGGACCATAGACAAGCACACAACCTGTTGCGCTACGGCGTGCCGTTATACTTTCTAATACTGAAAGATTTTTACTTAACAAGTTTTTTTAAAAAAATCGAAATCGACGAAAAGTCCATTCACCATGAGACGAAAAAGAACAAGGAATTTTTTCTAACACTTTTTTTTTGCTAAATATGCTCATAAGATAGGTAATAAAGCCATCAGTAAATAAACTACACTTTTAAAAAGATACTTTGATCCAAATTGACCGAATTCAAGTTGTTCACACCCACCACTAGTCTCAATTTTTCAAATTTTCCGACGGATATTTTTTTAATTTTGCCCTTTGGACAGCTTTTCAGTCTGAAGCTAGCTTTGGCTTTGAATTCTCTTTTTTTTTTGAAAAGTCGTAATTTTCTTCTCATAACTGTCAATGAATAAACTTTACGGTTCAAGTTTTGAAAATTTTGCAAAAATTATATTCTAAATTTGCTTTTTTGGGGGTATTCCGCACTGTATAAATAGCTTGGATTCATACATTTCCAGAAAAGTTTTCAAAAATCACTATTTTCTTCCATTTTCGAAGTTCCCCAAGTTTCAGCATAAATTTGCGCTCTAGAAGACCTTCCAATATTGAAATGGTTTGAATTTAAAATTTTCTTACCAAAAATCGAAAATTTTTTGAACACCACGATGAATAGACTCTAGACCCGAGACTCTAGAACTTGATTCCGTTCTTTTGCAGTTTGTGTAACACTTCGGAGTGACCCCGGGTATCCGATCAAATATTTCTCCCCAATTTTTTTCATCTCGAGGAGCTTGCAAATGGAGGCGGCAAATAGAGAAGAAAAAATCACGTTTGTTTGGTCTTTTTATGGTTTTTACAGGTCTAGACCTTTTAGAACCGTTTTTTTTTTCTTTGACAGTTTGTGTTAGCTTTTCAAGCCGTAAAATTTTTACGGTTTCCTTATAGAGGGACCAAAAAATCATGGAAAAAAGATTTTAGAGCGGTTTTTAGAGCTTTGTCACGTCAAAAAGCTCAAACAGTCTGACCTGTCTGCGCCCTCTTTTCTCTCACCGGCGAGGTCAAAGGAATAATGTAAATAGCATGTGAAAACAGGAGAGTTTGGTATTTTTCCACATTTTCTCAAAAATTTTTAAGTACTGTATGAATTTTTGGATTTTTCGAAATTTTTCTGGTCGCGTTTGGAATGGATAACCGCTTAGCGATAGCGATAAAGCTCAAGTTTCATTTTTTGAAGTTCCGACGAAACCGTTTCTGGTCGGGTGCGGTTTTGAATTTGACCTCTTTGCAGCCGCTAGATATTTAGCCATTCTCAATTCACCAGGGAATGGTCTCAGCTCACAGTGGGACTTCTGAATGAGACCAATTTTACTAGATGTAGTTTTTCACGCTGATTCCAAATCTGCTTTCAAAAGTTGCCCAATACGTCTGTGAAAAAAGTTATGGACCCTCAAAAGTCGAAAATTCCAGTGTCTCCGATTGAGCTCATTTTTGGAGGGTATGTAGATCTTGTCCCTCTGGTCACGAAAAACAGTTGAACTTTTCTAAAAAAAAATTTCGCAGCCTAGATATGATCTTTCAAAGCCCCGCCGAACATAAGAGAATGCGCGCGCGGTGTGGTATTGCTAGCCGGCGACCGTCGAAGCAACGACAGCGAGGAGCAGTGGAAAGGCGGCGGACTGGGGAGCACGAGGTCATAGGTTCGGTCCCCGTCCTATGCAAAATTTTTTGCAATTTTTTCTTTTTTGGTTAATTTCGTCTAACTGCTCCTTTCTTGAGTTTTGAAGCGTAGAAACATGAGAAAACTTCTTTTTAAACCTTTATAAACATCTGGACTTATTTTTTTGTCGCAAAATTTTTTTACATGGATTTTTTTCGTGATTTTTCCATGTATGAGCATGGGTTGAAGTATGAAAATTTTTCGAAAAAAAAATTTTTTTGTTTTTGTTTCAAAAAGTTGCACTAGTCCAAGTAATAATGACTACGCTGTCAAAACTCACAGAATGGTTTTTTCAGACCTCACCGCGCAAATACGGATCTATGAGAATGAAAGAAAAGCAAGTTTTTTTCAGCTTTTTGCTGAAAAACTTTTGAAGAACTTCCTTCTAGTTACTAAATTTTACAACTAGAACTGTGATCTCCTAAATAAATTCTTTACCATGAGATTTTTGAAAGTTTACCTTCCAGTTAGACTTCGTCGAGAGTGAAATTTCAAAAAGAATTTATAAAAAAATAAATAAAACTTTTTAAAGCAATAATTTTTTTATTTTTCGAGCATTTTCCATGTATGAGCATGGGTTGAAGTATGAAAATTTTCGAAAAAAAATTTTTTTGTTTTTTGTTTTTTTGTTTTTTTGGTTCAAAAGTTGCACTAGTCCAAGTAATAATGACTACGCTGTCAAAACTCACAGAAAAAATTTTTTCACTTCCAAAAAGATCTTTTTTAGGTTCCAATGATTTATATGCCATGATTGCCTTTTGTCGAAAAAAAGTTTATTTCCACGACTGTCCCGAAATCAAAAAGAAAGATAATGCTCGAAAATAAAAATTATTGCTTTAAAAAGTTTTTATTTATTTTTTTATAAATTCTTTTGAAATTTCACTCTCGACGAAGTCTAACTGGAAGGTAAACTTTCAAAAAAATCTCATGGTAAAGAATTTATTTAGGAGATCACAGTTCTAGTTGTAAAATTTAGTAACTAGAAGGAAGTTCTTCAAAAGTTTTTCAGCAAAAAGCTGAAAAAAACTTGCTTTTCTTTCATTCTCATAGATCCGTATTTGCGCGGTGAGGTCTGAAAAAACCATTCTGTGAGTTTTGACAGTGTAGTCATTATTACTTGGACTAGTGCAACTTTTGAAACAAAAAAAAAACAAAAAAAAATTTTTCGAAAATTTTCATACTTCAACCCATGCTCATACATGGAAAATCACGAAAAAATCCATGAAAAAAATTTGCGACAAAAATAAGTCCAGATGTTTATAAAGGTTCAAAACGAAGTTTTCTCATGTTTCTACGCTTCAAAACTCAAGAAAGGAGCTCTTACACGAAGATTTCAAAAAAGGGAAAAATTGCAAAAACATTTTGAACAGGACGGGGACCGAACCTATGACCTCGTTATCCCCAGTCCGCCGCCTTTACACTGCTCCTCGCTGCCCTTGCTTCGACGGTCGCCGGCTAGCAATACCACACCGCGCGCGCATTCTCTTATGTTCGGCGGGGCTTTGAAAGATCATATCTAGGCTGCGAAATTTTTTTTAGAAAAGTTCAACTGTTTTTCGTGACCAGAGGGACAAGATCTACATACCCTCCAAAAATGAGCTCAATCGGAGACACTGGAATTTTCGACTTTTGAGGGTCCATAACTTTTTTCACAGACGTATTGGGCAACTTTTGAAAGCAGATTTGGAATCAGCGTGAAAAACTACATCTAGTAAAATTGATCTCATTCAGAAGTCCCACTGTGAGCTGAGACCATTCCCTGGTCAGGAGAATTTTTTTTCCTTATTGGAAACTCCATAGTGGTCCCTATAGGGCAGCCTTATGGACCCTTAGGGGGATGCCCACTTTATCAACCCCTTTAGGGACCACTTTTTCGGGCTTTTTTTCACCCTAATCTCTATAGGATCTCTCTAAAATTCCTATGTGAGTCGTTAAAAAAATTTCGTTTTATCAAGCTTATAATTATGCACAATTTTGAACTTATCGGATAAATTATAACCAATTTTTCATTTTTTTTTTTAAACTGTCTGACCTGTCTGCGCTCTCTTTTCCATCCCCGATGATGTCATAGGAGAGCAAATGGCTCCCCTAGCTGTAACGAATCCCCTGAAAAAAATTGCTCAAAACAAAATTTCCTCTGTCTTTTTTGTTGCATTTCTCTCGTTTCCCATCAAATTAATGGTCCATAAAACGTTTTCCGAGCCCTGATGAGCCACAAAAAAGGTCGTCCGGGATCAAAAAATGAGTAAAAAGTGAAAGTTTTTGTCCATTTGACGTTCTGCGTGGGCCAAAGTGTCCCAAAAATGGTTCGACGACCTTGGCCAACATTTCTTTTTTTTTTCTGTTCTTCTCGGCCCCACAGGACTGTTCGTTTCGCCGGTCGAATAACCAGCCAACGGCCTCGATATCTTCGGATCTCGGCATGGTTGGCTGCATTTTAGTTCATTTTTTGGGATGGATTTGGGATCGGTTCTGATTGTCAATCTCTCAATTTTTTTATTAAAATTAATTCAGTTTAATTCCTGAGGATAAAATTGATTATATGTTTGCTAAATCAACCTTCTTGAGGTTGAAAACCAAATTATTCTTGATTTTTTTAAAATTTTCAACTTTTCCTGAACCTATTTCAGTCTGTCACTTGCCCACGTATGCTTTGGATTCGATTTTTTTCTCGAATCGTTTGTTGATTTTATTTCCCTCTATTATCTATAAACCCACGAAAAAAAAAACTAAAAGTCCGCCAGTTTTCAGAAAATTTTCCTAAAAAATAATTTTTTGATTAGTCTCATTTTTTTTTCCAAAAAAAACCAATGCCCATGGCCGCATTTGGAATGGCTTGACGCAAAAAAGTTGCGCCCGACCTAAAACGACTTGCGCGCAAATGTATAGGAACTCCTGAGTCGGATTCTAGCCGCAACGCGACCGCGACGCTTTGAACCATTCCAAGTGCGGTCACAAGGTTTGAAGTTAGGTTTTCGAAGAAGGAAAGTGGATAGAAAGAACGGAATTTTCCGAATTTTCGAAGCCATTTTTGGTAGAATTGAATTTGAAATAAGGCCTTTCTTTTTAATTTTTGTCAAGGGTAAAAGTTTTTTTCGAAAAAAAGGGCTCTGTAAAGGATTTTTTTAGTTTTTTTGAGCTCGATTTCTGGGAAGAAAAAGTCTTTAATTAAACTTTTAAAAAGTCGGGCAAAGTCGGAAGGGTGGATAATGGCTTGAAAAAAAGGCCACAGAAAGGCAGCAAAAAGGCAGCATAATAAGTCCTTTTATCGAGCCTTTCCTTTTTTTTAAATTTTAAAGACTCAGAAAATGGTGGAAAAATGGAGAGGCAGCAAAGATGGTACATAAGAACCGATGAAATGGCGCAAAAAGGCAGCAAAACAGGATTTTTTTATGAAGCCTTTTTTTCCACCCTTTCCAACTTTGCCTTTGAAAAAAGTAAGAAATTTTAAAAAAAATGGTTTTTTTCTCTTTTTTATTCGTCTTTATCTCTGAATTTTCTGAAAAACACTTCATTTTGGAATAACCCCTCAAAACTTTTTAACCCTTCTTTGGAGATCTTGTCAGAACCTTCTGAGATTTGCGTTTTCCCAAGCTTCAAAATTCTCAAGTTTCTCTTATTTTTCCCATCTTTCTCTCTGGTCTCAGTACCTTTCGGTACCACCAGAAGCCACCAGAAGCTTTCTAAAAAGAACAAAACAAAATGCGAGAAAAGAACAACAACGAGAGTGGACAGGTGGGATTCGGAACGGCGATTTCGGCCGTGCTCCGTCGTGCCTGGTTCCGCCGCCACCCGCTAACTTCTTTTTTTCCTGTCCACTGGTTTTTCATTGGTCTTATCAGCTTTCACCGCAATTTTATCAATCTCACGTTCGTTTTTGAGCGTTTTTTTGGTGTCTAGACTTGACGAAACGACGTACTTCGCTCATTTTCTTTGGTAGTCTCTGTTATCTTCAACTTCTATTTCAGCAATCTCACGTTCTTTTGAGCCTTTTTGGTGTCTAGACCACTAAAAAAAAGAAGTTTGATTTTAAGGATTCGGAAAGGATCTTTCTACATTTTCAACATTTCAATGTGTTTTTTTTCCTTTTAAAAATTTCTTAATATTGCTTTTTGAAACTTTTTCCGCAGTCTGGAATAATTGCATGCCAAGTTATCATACAGCTTTCTAATATTTTGCATTTATAGGTCAAAAAAAAAATCATTTTTCCAGCTGCTAGAAAATTTCTTCTGAAAATTCGAAAGCCCTCGTTTCTAAAATGAATTTTTAATCGTTCGGAGTAGCTTCGCTCATATACATCACATACATTAGTAGATTTTTGAAATTTGAATGCAAAAAAAGTTCAATATTTTAGAAAATTTATAGGTCCGCTTTGAAAACTTGGAAAAAAAGTTCAATTATTTTTTTATTTTTTTGCTGAATTTTTTTATGGCAACCTTGTCGAGATTGGACAGAAAAAGCTGACATTTTTGTTAAAAAAAATTTTTTTATTGTTTCGACATTTTTGCAGTTTTTTCAAATGCTTATGAATATCAATCTCATCAGAGAAAAGTTGAGAAAAAATTGCCTTTTAGGGTTCACTTTTCTCAAAGTTTGTAGATGAATAAGTTATTCATCCTTTTTCTTTTATAAAAAAAAAGATTGGCGCCAAATTCAAACGGAACGGTTTTTCTTATCAATTTTCGGAAAGTGGTACCGGCCAGCGCCGCTGGCCGTCCTGCTCAAACAAACTTTCTTTTTTTGCTTTTCATCGAGAAAACTTCTGGCCCTTGACACGGTCGTTCACTCCGTTTTCTGTACACGTTTTTGGTCTTTTTCGGAAAATTTAACTCCAAAATGTTGAAATAAGGTACGTTTTAGGAGTTCTGTTGAGTTTTTGAAAGGGAAGTTTGTTTCTGGTTATTTCATACCCAAAAAAATTTAAATTTTTGGTCTATAATTTCAATTTTTCTGCAACCAAATTCGTATTTCGACCACGAATGAAATCAATTAACTATATAATAAATCACATGAATCTGTTTATTTTAAACAAAAATAGCCATTGAACTGAAACAAGAGCTTCCTATGAAGGACAAACACTAAAAAACCTATTTTTCTCAAAAAAAATCTTTTTTTCCAAGTGGTCGATGGTCCGAAAACTCGCGAGAAGCACGGGACTTTCGGGAAAGATTCGAAAGTTTTGAACGCGAGGCAAAAAAAAAATAATAGAAAAACAGCGGACCGTCATGTGCATCTCGATAAACAACCATCAGCTGATTCCTCAAAACTTTCCCCTTTCCTCATCATTCCGTGTATTTTGGCCTTTTGCTTGACTTTTCGGTCTATCTTCAATGTTTGGCACAATTTTATTTGGATATATTGATTATTGACTGAATAAATATCTTAAATAAGGATAAATAAGGATGTAATAAAAAAATAAATAAGGTTTAATTTTTTTCGGGATCAGCTTATAAAAATTAATTTTTTTGCTATAATTATATTCATAAAGTACTTATGAAAGGTTTTACTCAAAAAAATTCTAAAATTTAAGAATTGAAAAAAATCTATAATAAATATGACCTCTGCGCATCTTTTGCTCTGACGCCAAAAGTTTTGGCGCCATTTTTCAAATATTATCGGGAGATGATAAATTTAAACTCATTTTTCTTAATTAATAACCATAAAATTGTTCGATTTTTCTCATTTCATAAAGTTTACTGGTGTTTGAAATTAAAATTTCTCGTATTCATGAATTTTTTCTATTTTTTTCATAAAATCCAAGCTGAAAAGTTAAAAAAGTTTACTAATGGTTTTGAAAATGTTATTCTCTCGAAATTCAATTTCAAACTGTTGACAAACAGAAATCAATGTTGAATCAAGTTCCCATGATGTCTTT
This sequence comes from Caenorhabditis auriculariae, assembly GCA_904845305.1. Classification (NCBI taxonomy): domain Eukaryota; kingdom Metazoa; phylum Nematoda; class Chromadorea; order Rhabditida; family Rhabditidae; genus Caenorhabditis; species Caenorhabditis auriculariae. The sequence continues at coordinate 263,264 of CAJGYM010000095.1, forward strand.
TTTTTTAATATTTTGATTCGATTCATTCGTGTTTATAAATTGCTCGAGTTTGCTCATTTTATCCTTTCTTCACGTGGAATAAGAAATTTTTGAGATAATCCATTTCTTCGTTGCGAAGAAGAAGAAGAATCGAAAATTCTGAAATTCGAAAAGATGCCGTCTTTCGCGCCGTTGTCGCACAAGGAGAAAGAATCCGCCGTGGCGATGCTTTGGGACGACGGGGAGTCTTTAGTTTCTTCCAAATCCAGAAGACGTTGGTACCATCCTGGGAATTTTTTCACGGTTCGTTTCGTGCGATAATCATGTATTACTTGTAATTTTCGAACCAAATTTTGGTGCTTTCTTCTTTTTGCTGTAGTTTTGAAGGCGATTATCTCTTCCCTTGGGTTTCGGATTGAAATTTACAAATAAAAAGCCGCATTTCTCTTTTCTTGTTGTAGTTGGGATAGCAAGTGTGTATTTCCCATTGGAAAAATGTTATTTCAGAATTTTTAAAACTTAATTCAGCAAAAAAAAATGACATTTTTTTCAGAAATTCTGTTATTTCACGTTAGCAATTCAATTATTACCATTTGAAATTTTTTTCAAACTTTGCCTTAAAAAAATCGAAATTTTTTTGAAGTTCTTTGGGCCATCTCGAATCATCTGATTTTGTGATTTTTCTGAAAAAAATGTTAATGAAAAACCATCATCAATTAAAGGCTGCCAATCATGGTCAGGAATTCCAAATAAGGCTCAGTAAAGTGGTCCCTAGAGGGGATCCTTCAAGGCCCCTCAAGGTTGCCCCTATAGGGACCACTCTGGAATTCAATAGTTCACTACAGAAGTTTTGAAGGAGCCTGCAAAAGTTGAAAAATTCTGAGGAAACATTCTCACAATAACTTTTCTCATCATTTTTCCTTGAGATTTTAGAGAATTTGCTTTTTTTTGTTAGTTTCTGGTACATTCAAATCCACTGAAACACCCGAAAAACGAGATTTTTTGCGTAAAGTGTGAGCACACTAAAAAAAAATTTCTCTGCTAAAATTTTTTCTGGTGCAAAAAGTCCGCCGTTCCATCAATCAAGCGATGTTGTAACAGTACGAGCGCGTGTGTTCACGCTCTCAAAAAAAAAAGAAAATCAGTTTGACCTTTTTGCAGTTTAAACAAGAGATTAATGTGTATAGTTTGCTCATAAATCTTCAAATAACATTGAAAACGACCTTTCGCCTTGAGACCTTGACGAAAATAGTTCGTGCGACTTCAAATACCTCAGAAAGGACTCCTTGACTATGATAAGTTTTTTGAAAACATTGTAATAAGATTTTCGGATATAACTTTTAGAGTGTAAAATCTGCTCAATAATCTAAAAATGACTCTGAAAACGGCTCTTCGCCTGGAGACCTTTATAGATTCAGTCTCTGATCCTTTAAATATACCAGGAATAAATTTTTGAACGGTTTTTTTGTATATATTTATTTGTTATATTATTTTTCAAAGACGAAAAAGTGTTTTTGTGAGCTGAAAAAAATCGTAATTTTTCCCAATACCTGAAAAACCTTGATGTTCTTCCAGTGAACTCCAGATGGGTCTTTATAGGGGCAACCTTAGGGCCCTCGAAGGGTGTCCTCTAGGGACCACTTTATTAACCCCTATAGGGGCCACTAAAGCTTGCAAAAGTGGTTTAGGGGTTTTATTTAGCGGCCCCTGAAGGAGACATGCTAGTTGATAATTTTTATGAGCTCTATCAGACCCTAAACTCCTATAGGGACCAACATGATTTTACCCCTATAGGGATAACTTTTTCGGCCCCTGTAGGGATTGTTTTCCTCCTAACCCCTATAGGAACTACTCTAAAATTCCTAAGACGAAACCTTTCTTCAGAGCTGAATAGGAACACTTATGTTTTTCAGAGCCACACCGCCCAGTACCTGAAATTGGCGGTCCTTCTGGTGGTCGCCTCGATTCATGTCGGCTACATGAACGATTTCCTGATCAAGTTCCGCGCCTTCGAACATCTCGCCAATGAGGTCCGTTTTCAATAGATTTCAGGAGAAAAATCAGATTTTTTCGAAGTTTTTTTCGGTTATGCTACTTTTTCAAGGGCTAAGTTCCCTTCTTAGACTTCCGATTTTGATTAAAGTTGCAAAATTTGGACTTGAATTTTTCTGTAACCTCAATTAAACCTTAACAGCCTTAATATAGCCTCAACCTTAATCTATAACCCAGAAAAAACTCGATGTTTACTGATCTTTCAGCTTTTGAAGTCATGGGATCGAGAAAAATCCCAGAAAATAAGACATTTTTTCTATTCTACGACTTTTTTCTATGGGAATTGGGCTAAACGCCAAATTTAGAACTTGAATTATCTTGAAATATATTTTTCCAAACATAGCTATGATAAAAATTTCCTTCGAGACGCTTTGAAGAGTTCTAGCAGACCTTTAGAAAATTTCGACTTCCCCCACTTTTGGCTGCTTTTAAGAGGGTTTCTCAACGGTTCTGATCCTTCGATTTTACGTCCCTTATTCGGCGCCGTAAGCTTCAAAGAAAAAAAAAGAAAGAAAAAAGAAAAGCGGTCCTCCTCGTAATGTCTTGCTGAAACGGCGACGATAATGGGATCGATTCATTTTTTTTTTCCTTCCCAAAGATTCTCATTCTGGTCTCTTTTGGACCTAATAGACCGGTTGGTTCAGTCGCGGCTCTGATTTTTGGGGTTTTTTGAAACCTTTCGAGCCATTTTTAGCTTAAAGCTTATTCAATTATCTACCTGATTTTTCGAAAACTTATCATATAAAATTTGGATTTTAACTGTTAATTCAAAGGTTCTCTTCTTGGCTATTTTTAGGCTTCGAAAAATCAAATTCACGCCACGTGATCGGAAACTAGACCTTCAGATCATTTCTTCGTTTCAAAAACCTTTTTTTCAATTATATCTTGAGTTTTTATTTTTAAATAAGCAAAAAAAGAAAAAAAGAACGGTGAATTTGAACAATAGCAGCTTTTTTTACCGATAGTTTTAGTGATGCCTAAGTTGATCGAAAACTAGACCTTGGCTACCGTAATTTTCTCGTTTTGAGACCATTTTATTCAATTTTTCATTATGATTTTCGGGAGAATGGTAAATTTGTAAAAAAAAACTTTAGAAATTGTCAATTTTCATAGAGCAGATGCATCTGTCTAAGCATCTGTCAAGTGGCCCCTTAAGCGCTCGTGTTTAGCCCAAAGCTCGTTTCACTGCAGAATTCTGAACATTTTCGGATGAATGTCGGCTAACTCTACCAAAAATCTGTCGAGGGTCCTCTTAAGTGCTCATTTTTAAAACTTTTTAGAAATATGGAGATTTTCAGAGGATAATCCTGCGAAATCTTTTTTTGATCCATGTGTCTTGAGATTCTTTTCACAATTTCCAAAAGAGGATGCTTGAATTTTTTCGTATTTTTTGTCCAAGTTGGTCGATATTATCTCTTGGACGACTTCTTGGCCACGATTGTCGGTTACTGTAGCTGTATTTTCGCTTCAGTACCATATTCTATCCTATTCGGAACTATCAAAGATCCAAAAAAAAAATACGGATGAAGTAGGAGTTTTCTGGCTACCGTATTCCTCGTTCTGTAAGAATTATATTATAGGTATCCTTTTAGGAAGAGATAATCGGTTGCTGTAGCTGTTTTTTTGCTTTAGGACCCTTTTCGAGTCTTCGTAAGCCTCTGGAATTTAATGGAACACATCTTACGAATTCGAATCTTCCCATCTAACTGAGTGTGAGATTCCTTAAGCTACCGTATTTTTCCCTGGTTTGACTATAGTTTAGTTAATTGTACTTTGAACAAGGTAACTGGTTACCTTTGGGATTTTTTTCCGACTTTGATGTGGGCGCCGATGAGTGGACCACGGCAAGCGTATCTTGAGTCTATAGTTTTTTTTTCTTCTGGTCGGGTTGGACCAAAATTTTAGTCACCACACAACTTTCCGCCCTTCTCTCTCATTCCAGAGTGCACTTTTCGAGGTTTCAATCGATTAGTGGGCGGTTGTGTGTATGTCCTCGGGGCAGCAGCGGTTTTTTTTCTTCTGCTTCGCTCCGTTCCGACGCTGGGTTCCACAGAACGAGAGAGAGAGCCGTTTTTTCTCGTCGTTTGTTGCGAGGAAAGCCTCATCCGCCGTATCACAGCACCGACCTCTCTGCAACCCACTTTTGCACTTTGTTCTTGGCCAGCCGTACTTTGGGCCTCACTTTTTCGAGCAGCCGACCATTTTTGAGCCGCTTTCTTGCTGAAAATAGACTTTGTCTCTGCGAAAAAGTACGGTAGAACTTTTTGGGATTCCATTTATTTTTTTCTGAAAATTTCAAAAATTCAATTACGATATATGAAAGGCATTCTGATTGCTCAAAATCATTTCCACACTACCTTTCTGAAATAAAAAGGACGTTTTCTCGAATTGCATCCCTGATGATCAAATTTAATTATACTTTGTATTTTCTGGATTTTCCCTAAAGCGAACCCTCTCTACTTGACGGAATGACCATTTTTGAGCAGTTTCTTGAGTTTTCAAATGGAAAGCTTTTCAACATTCAGTTGCTCTGGAGCTTCTTGATCTGCAAAGAAAGACGCTTTGTCCGTTTTTTACTCTTGTCCTTGAGCCTATATGAAGCGTTTTTTGTTATTTGTAGGCCTTTCTTCAGAGCATCAGTTTTAAATTTTTTCTTTTTTTGTCGGTTTTTGTATTATTTTTGGACTAAAAAGTCTTGAAAAGTTTGAAAAAGTCAAGGATTTTTTTTGAAACTCGGCTGACACGATCTTTGACATTATGTGTTCTAAATGAACTTGCAGATTTCTATTTTTGAAAAAAGGGAGCTTTTAGAGTCCCAATCAATGGCAAATAGTCACATTTTTGTGGCTATAGAACATTGAAAAATACTTCACGATCGCAAAAATTTTCATTTGAAGCTTATTTTTCTGGTCTTTGAAGTCTTATCAGCTTTTCCGATAAAGCATCGAATCGATTTTCTTTTTGGAGGCTGTTTCAAAGTCGAATTTAAAGCTTTGGGGATAATTTGAAGTTGTTTTGAAAGTTTCCAAGCCTTCGAAATGACCATCCAATCTAACCTCTGAGCTATTCCTTTTTTTATTTATTATTTGATAATCCATCTTTTTCATTTTTTTCCCATACATTACATCATAGACTTGTCAAAATTAATTTAGTGGAATTTTTCAATTTAAAACAATTTTTTAAAAAGACTTAAGGGTCCGAAAATTGACACTGAAAATTTTTGAGTATACAAAAACTTGAATGCATCACGAGAAAATCTATTTTCAACTTTGAAACTTTCCCTTTCGTCAAAAAAAAATGGTGATGTATTGAACTTTGAGACCTCAGCTTGGCACATGAGGTTGTGAAATGTTATTGAGTCACGAGAGATTTCAAAATTTCCCCCTTTTTCGTCCCTCTCAACACATTTTTCTGTTCGTTTTTCACACCTGTTAATTGAATATTTTCAGGTAGATGTGACGACGGTCGGTACGGACGCTAACCGCAAGGATATCGGCGCCGTTGCGTTCGTCATGCGCGCTCTGGTCGATGTTAGTCATTCCCTTTCAAAAAAACCGAAATTATTGAGAATCGCAGAAAATTCAGACTTGGAAGAGCATTTTTCACAAAACTTAAGATTTCGAAAGTGGCCCCTACAGGGGTAAAATCAAGGTGGTCCCTATATATGTGTAGGATCTGATCCCCAAGCTCCTAAATTTCAAGTGGACCCTAAAGGGGTTTTTCAATTTGATTCAAAAAGCGCTTATTTATTCAGGTTTTCCCATGGGAATGCTTCTTCGCCTAGAGTTCATAACAATTATCGACCAGCATTTTCCCTATAGGGACCACTTTTGCAAGCTTTAGTGACCCCTATAGGGGTTGGAAAGAACCCTAGAGGGGATCCTCCGAGGGCCCCAAAGGTTGTCCCTATAGGGACCACTCTGGAATTTCTAAGGAATATTGTAAATTTAAATGTTTTCTTGTGGAGGAACCCAAAAAATGAATATAGAGGGTTTGCTTCAGAATGAGAAAAAAATGAGTTATGTAGAAAATTGCCTTGTTCAAAGCCAACTATACCCTCCAAAAAATGGCTCGGAATCGAAATTTTCGAATTTTAGGAGCCCTAACTTTTTTCACAAGCCTCGAGGGCAGTTTTTGAGACCATATTTGGAATCAGCGTGAAAAACTGCATCTAGTGAACCTAGTCCTGTTCAGAAGTCTTAGTCAGAGTTTCAAATTCTGATGCGAAGTCCGAAAAAAGTAGTAACTTGTACTTCATGGACGAAAAATAGCAATCTGATCTACAATTTTTGGGAAGCATACATGTTTTTTCCGTCCCCCAGAACCTCTTTCTTTCGTTGACTAGAAAAAATTCAGCTGTTTGATTAAAAAAAAGAGTAGAAGAAGATTCCAAGTTGCCACTGTTGACGGAGGCTTTAAAAAGTCCGCTCTTCAAAAATGAAAAAAACTGGCAATTTGTAGTACAAGAAGAACCTGTGGATGAGCGTCGGGTCGATGTGCGCCTCGTTGGCCTCGACGGCGTTCTTCGTCTTGATGACCGACTACCACGCCAACTACAATCGCCTCGCCTTGGCTTTGGTCAGCATTTTGGGATTTTTGCATGAATTATGAAAATTGACGCTAAAGTCGTTAGAAGAAGGCTTGGATTTTGAGATTTTCAGAGAAATTCCTGAAGGAAAGGTATCACTACAGTCTAGCAAAAAGGTTCAAATTTTGATATTTTTGAACTGAAGTAGATCAAATTTAGGCTATAATAGAAATTGACACTAGATTTTGTAAGAGGGAAGTTTAAAATTTTAGTTTTTCAAAATATTAAGGATTGGCCTTTAAAAAAAGTCGAGTTTTGAGATTTTTGAAATGAAATGGATTGAAATCAGGCTTATCAAAATGAAAATTGACACTAAAAAAAGTTTATTTTTTTGAGATTTTTGAGAGAAATGATGCTGTTAAGAAGGAATATTGGCTATCAAAGTCGTCCTCCTGATTTTTTTAAATATCAATTTTGACGTTATTTTCCGAATGTCATACAAAAAATGACCATTTTGGCTTGTCAAAAATGACAAAATTTAACAAATATTCTAACTCTAACCGACCGCATTTTTCCAGGTCCGAGTATTTGACGTATTCGCGTTCATGTCGCTGCCGATGTTGTTGTTGGCCCGAGCTTTCATCGCTCGGACCCTGAACGCCTTGATGCCGTTGGCCCTCCGGTCGGCTGAACGTCTCATTAACCCCATCGACTTCATCAACGACCTCAGCTGCTCGATTGAGCCCCGCGAAAATGTTCGTTTTCGAAAAAATGGGTCGTATATTCGATGAAGAAGATTCAAATCGAAAATCTAATAAAAATGGCCGGTTTTTAGAGATTTTTAAAAGTACCTTCTTGAGTTTAAAAGTTACCATATGATAAAGACTGGCAAAGTCGGTGGATAATGGCCGCTGAAAGGCTCGAAAAAGGCACCAGAAAGGCTCGAAAAAGGCCCCAGAAAGGCAGCAAAAAGGCCGTAGAAAGGCTCGAAAAAGGCTCCAGAAAGGCTCCCTTTATCGCGCCTTTCATTTTCTCTAGAATTTTGAAGGTTCAAGAAATGGTGGAAAAAGGAAGAGGCAGCAAAGTTAGTGCATAAGAGCCGAAAAAATGGCTCAAAAAGGCAGCAAAATAGCCTTTATGAAGCCTTTTTCAACCTTTTCCGACTTGGCCTATGGAAAAAATGATTGAGGACCTCACGAATGACCAAAATCTTTCAGTTGCCCCTGTGCGCCGAGCTGATGCAGCGGTCCATCTTCCCGGTGAAGCTGATCGAGTACCTGATCATCCTGTGCGTGCTCACCGGCGCCTACATCGCCCTGGCCTACCTCATCGAGTGGTGCATCCGGCATTTCTTCCCCCCGACGTCCGCCGCCGAAGAGCTTCCCCCGCGAATCGCCGCCATCTCCCGCGACCTGAAGACGTCGCCGTCGCCGACCTCGTCGTCGCTCCTCGCTCAGCCTTGAGCCCTGTTTAATGTACATTTCACAACAAATGGCTTTATTTTGATTTTTCCTTGCAACTTGTACCATAGATAGTTCTATTTGAAAATGAGTTTTATCGGGTTTTGATGAGGATTCAGTGGCTCAATTAGAAAGAGAATTCGCGCTCCATGGATAAAAGGCTTTTTTTTACTCATCCTCGGACATTGGTAACGCGAAACGGACGTGTTTCTGAGTTATTCTAGGGATCACTTAAGTGTGCTGAGGCTACTAAAGTGGTCACTAGCAATGATCCGACACATCCGATTCGCGTTACCATGGTGTGAGTCAATCCCGGCCGTTTTTGAGCAATCCTAGGGATCCCTTAAGGGTTCTGAAGTTGCTAAAGTGGTCCCTAGAATCAAAAAAAGACGTTGGAGGTTTCTGAGAAGTTCTAGGGATCCCTTAAGAGTTCTGAGGCTACTGAAGTGGTCACTGGAAATGCCCCGAAACGTCCGATTCGCGTTACCAAGGTTCGAGTCGACTTAGGAACCTCCTTTTGCGCTCCATCGACAAGAATTGATTTCTCGAGTCATTCTCGGACCTTGGTAACGCGAACGGGATACGAATCGGACTTGTCGGCCATTTCTACTGACCGCTTTAGTAGCCTCAGCCCTCTTAAGTGATCCCTAGAATCGCCCAGAAACGTCCGGAGCACGTCCGTTTCGCGTTACCAATGTCCGAGGAGGAAAATTGTACGAAAAGAAGTACTTTTCCACTTGAGACCTCTGAAATCATCAAAACCCAAAAATTTACCTGTACCTATCCACCTGGGTCCACCTGTCCATCCCGTTCTTTCCCAGACGCTCTTCATCGAGTCGTCCCCAAAATTCCAGTCGTCTCCCTCAAACCATCGATTCTTTCCCCACCTTTTCCCCCAACCCAATGTAGTCTTTCGGTGCCGTCTTTTTGATCGATTCGATTCATATATTCACCATAAAAATAAGAGAGAATAGATCCGAAAAAGACGATTTCGCGCCGTCTCACATGCGCTGTAACGCTTTTGTCTTTGAAAATGGCTCTAAACGGCCTTTTCCTTGGCCGTTTTCTAGTCCGTTATCCCCCCCGTAAGACTTTCATTTTTTTTTTGTTAGGTTAATGATTTTTTTGGTGGGGATGTGTTGGTCCAAAAAATGAGAAAATGTCCATGGGGCAACCTTTCATCGTCCACAGTGGCTATTTTTTCTTTGATGAAAAAAAAAACAACACATCTCCACCAAAAGCCGACCCTAGGTGCGTGTTAGGACCGGCATCCGTAGGGTAAGTATAAGTTCCAAACTACCTCACAAATTTGCGACACTCGTACCACCATCATCATCAATCTCGGGCGGCGGCGGCCTCCTTTCGCCTATAAAAATTCCAAAAAAAAACTTTTTTCCATTCCAAAAAAGGCGAAAATAACCGTTGCCGCCGTCCGAACCCCTGGAAAGTGCTCTGCGGATCCGTTGTCCTTTTGACTCCAAGAGGTTCTTTTCTGTCCCCCCAATTTCTACAGTCTCTTTTGCCATAATGGCGAAAATAGCTTCTTTCAGCGAAATTTTGTGATCGATTCCTGTGGTTTTCTTGAAATTTTAAGCTCTTCATGTAATCGCGCTACCGTGCAATCCAACTACCTATATTTGTTACCTTATTTGAACTTTTTTTGGGCTTTTTTTTTCGATTTTACCTCAAATCGGCTGAACTTTTCGGAGTGTGTCTGACACGCGCCCACCACCTCGGCTTCTTAAGCCCCCAATTTCGAGGAACCTCTTGATTTGAACTCTGTTTTTGATTCTGGGCTCTTGGAGCCGGTTTTGGAAGGATGTGAGGTCTGGGAATGGGTTTTTTGAGCTTTTTCATGATAGATTTGCAGTCCTCACATCTTTTTGTGATATAGTCTGTTCACAGCTACCTTAGGAGGGAAAATTGCGGCTTTCGTGTCGGGATATGTATTGGATCGCTGGGCATGCGCCTTTAAATTTGTGAGCTTGCTGGAGGCTTTAGAGGCGAAAAAGCGGTCAAAAACGGCTTTTCGTCTCGAGACCTTTTTGAAACTGGTCTATAGGCCTCTGAAAACAAATCACAGCTTTCAAAAGTATGAAACGGTTTAAAGGCGCATGCCTAAATGGCCAAACGATGTCCTGAAACGAAAATCGTCTTTTTCCTCCCAGTTTAGCGGTGGATCGACTACACTCATCCTAGTTGTGTACACTTTCAAAAATCGTCTTTTTTTAATATACATAATTTTCTTACATACATGTGTGTTCTTTGTCTAAATGCGTGGTCCATTTTTTTTTCTGTTGTTCATTAATTTATTCATTTTCTCCCCCCATCGCTTTGCTTTTATAATGTGTGCTCGAGCATTGGTAATTGTAGCGGGGCGCGGCGGTTTTTTCCGAGTTACAGTAATCCTCCAGTTACGGTAACTCTCCGTCGGTCATGCGGCGAGCCCGACCTGTCACGCGTGTGTTTTCTTTTTTCGTGTACTGTTTTTTTTCGCGATTTTACAAAAATAAAGACGCGGTTTTGTTGATTTGCGATGGAGTTTTTATTGGTCGTTGCAAAAAAATGAATTACTTGGAAGGAGATTTGGAATTTCTAGGGGGAAAAATCGGTGGAGCGGAGGATGCTGGGAAGAAACAGCCGTCAGGTGAGATTTTTTTTTTCTGTAGAAAAAGTTAGAAAAAAAATATGAGTTTGGTTTTTAACTCTAAATCCAGTAGAAATCGCCCTTTTTTCAAAAAAAAAAATTCCTACCGTATACACTGCTCTTTTAGTGCGCTTCGCTTCGAGACCCAACCGACCATTTTTCCTGATTTTAAAGGCCTTTTAGTAAAAATTTATGGCTTTTTCTTAAAAAGGTGGTTTATAATAAGGTTTAAGAAATTTTTTTAGTAGGTAGGCCAGGAAAAGTTTGAGAATGAAGTGATAAAAAAAGCGGAAAAATATAACAAAGGAGAAATTTTTCGCGCTCCTTTTTTTAAAATACACCTAAAATTTAAAAAAATTGAAAATTTCAAGACTTTTCATGTTTTAAACAAAAAGAATTTTATTTTTTTAAACGATTTTAAACAAAAAAAAATGGCCGGAGAGATTCTAAAAAAATTTGGAAGTTCGTTGGAATTCCAAGTGCGCACTTCATTTTTTTTTTCTGAAAAAAAGTTTATTATCTGAAACAAGACCTGCAAAACTTCCTCCTTTTTGAGAAAAGACACCTCAAAGTCGAAGAAACCCCTCGAAATCCATAAAATAGCCTCTTTTTTAGGTTTTGAGACCTTATTTCTCAAAAACTAGGAAGTTTTGCAGGTTGAGACTTTTAGAATCTTCTTCTGGTACATCAAAAAGTGTTCTGGCCGATTTTCAGGAAATTCCCAACCGCTAAGGAAATGACCTCCCCAGTGAAACGAGTGAAAGCAGCAAAAAGCGAATTTCATTTTTTTCATTGATTTTTCTTCTTTTCAATCAATTTTTTTCATCATTTCGTTGATTTTTCGACAAACTCTCAAGCTTCCTTCTTTTTTTCTTGGAATGGGGATGATTCCAGTTGTTTGGGGCAGTCGAAAGAATAATTATTTGTCTCGTTCCGAACGTTTTGTCTGGTCTCTGTTGGCTAAAAACTCAGAAATCAATTTGGACATCATTTCTTGATAATTTGCCGCACCTTCTCGATTTTGTTTCAGTTTTGATATCGCTTATTGGAGTATTTTTTAGCCGGGTTGATTTTTTAAGGAATTATAAAAAACGTTTAGATTTTATGATTTTGTTCTGTCTAACTCCTTGAATCAAAAAAGGTTTTTCCACAAAATCAAAAATAGCTGTCAGAGAATGAAATAAGGTAACTGAAATTTGGAGAGTCAGAGATTATTTCGAAATTCTTCTTGATCTGAAATTCCTTTGGAAAGAAGGTTTTTTTCGTAAATGGAGCGAAAAAAATTGTTGATCTGTTTTTACTCTACTAAAAAAACGCCTTAAGAGCAAACTAAAAGTGATCACTTAAAAATTGTTGATCCAAGGGGTCACTGAAGTGTTATTTTTTGCGTCTAGCATTCTGGAAAGTTGAAACGGATTTTTTGTAATAGTATAATTTTTCGATTTTTGAAGTTTTTTTGAAAGACGGTTGTTTTTTTAGTCTGTTGTATAGTCAATGTTTCCCGACTTGAAAGGCAGAGAGGCGGGGCAAGAGGCGAGACGCGTAGCGTGTGCGTTCGCGGTCCTTGGCACGTGTTCAATTCAACCGCCATCGACTCTTTGAATAGCCCGTTTTTCGCTCTTTTCATTCCTTTTCCAATTATCCATTGATTATGTTCATGTGTGCATCGAAAAATAGTAGAAAACGTTGAAAAAGAGCGGTTGCCGAGCTTTTTAAATAGTCGGCGGCGATTGAATTGAACTCGTGCCAAGAACCGCGAACGCACACGCTACGCGTCCCGCCCCTTGCCCCGCCTCTTTCGCCTTTCAAGTCGGGAAAAATTGACTATAACATAAACTTACAATTTTTTTTATCGAAAAGGCGAAATTTCAAACAGTTTCCAACGGCGTGGCTGAGTGAGAAGTCACAAAAAGTCGGGCGCAGCTGTAGGATAAGTATCGATTTTGAAGTTAATTTTTTTAACACAATTTCGAGCTGTTTTAAGCCATCTCAGTGTGTAGAAATTCAGAAAAAAAACTACTTTTTTTCAAAAACGTCAAGCCCAAAATTATCGTAATACTGAGAAAGTCGCTGAAAGTCGGGCGCAACTATAGGGTCGGGACCAGAATTTAGATCGATTTTTGAGCCGCAAAAAGAGCATCCTGAGTCGTTTAGTATGTTGAAGAATAATTTAAATGAAATATATTTTTCTGATTTTTTTCAACTTTAAAGTCCATCGGAGCTTGGAGAGGAACTCTTTCAAGCGGCCACAGCAAATACTACCCATCGAAAAAGACAATCTGAACTTTTTAGTAGCTCCAGAGTGGTCCCTATAGAGGTTGATTCCCTCTAACCCCTATAGTGATCACTATGAAATTCCTAAGTTCTCCTTTGTGTTTCAAGATTTTTAATAAATCGAGTGAACTCAGCATTAAAAGTTTCGCACACTTTTCCGTTTTGACTATAAACTTGTAACTTGCACAAAAGAAAAAGTCGCTTGAGGTCGGGCGCAGTTCTAGGATTACCATCAAAAATTGAATTATAAGTCATTCCAATCATGTTTCGAGGTGTTAGAAAGCCAAATTTAGCTTGATAAAAGTTTTTTTTTTTTTTTTTGATTTTTTTCCTGACCTCACTTGAAACTTTTTTCTCCATCACATCACTCCGGCTTGTCCCAGAAACAACTCGATACACGTTTTAAGTGAATGAGAAAATCTCTCCTTTATTGACACGTTTTTTATTGTGCGCCAATTGAGCCGTTAATCTCGCCCCATGGGTAATCTCTGAATGTCCAAATGTCTCATAGTAGATTCGCGTAAGGAAATCCCAACTTTTTTCTAGTTGTGACGGGTAAATATTTTGCTCTAAAGAAGATTCTTTGCAGACGAAAATGTTGAATTGAAGCCTGATTGTTGGGATAATAGGCCAGACTGCCTTATCAAAGGTATTATGTAGCTTGGTTCTTAAGCTTCTTTTGCGATTTGAGGTTTTCGTGAAATTTCAAGTTTTAGCTTTAAATCTGCTCCATTTTTTTCATCAGCAGGAGACCAATTTTTCTCGTTCAAAAAAATATTTTTTTCAGCTGAATATTTGGAGTAAGATCTAGAATCTCAATTTACAAACCGAAAAAGACTGCGAATTTTTCAAATTTTTTTCCACTAAGGCCATTTTTTTCCGAATGCTCCAATAACAAGGCTTTCATTTTCCCGAAAGATTGGATTTTTTTGGAAATTTTGACAAAAATAAAATAAAAGCAAAACTCATATCTCTGTTTCGTAGAGATCAGGGTTTGAAATTTCTCGAACTTGATTTTTTAAAGTAAAATTCAGAAATTCAATAAATTGACCCTTTGACGCTGCTCGAAAGAGTCTGACCTGTCTGCGCTCTCTTATCTCTTACCTTGGTCATGGAAATAGTATGTGAAAATGAGAGAGTTGTCGAGAGAAAGAGGGCGCAGAGAAGTCGGACGGAAGCTATGGCAAATAAATTTAACTAAGAATACTTGTGAACACTATAGTGATCCCTATAGGGGCAAGTTTAGGGTCCCTTGGAGGGTCCCCTATAGGGACCACTTTACCAAGTTCTATAGTCCTACTGAAGCTTGCAAAAAGTGGTCCCTGTAGTGAACATGCTAGTCGACAGGGCTTCAGACCATGAACCCCTATAAGGAACTCTTGAATATTACCCCTATAGTAGTACTTTTGTCCCCTATAGGGGCTACTCTGGCGTTCCTTAGTATCGATTTATACCGGCATGAACACAGAAAACAATTTTTACCTTTGATTTATTTTCGTTCCACTGACCAACAATATTTTACCTCGGCAAAAAACTTGCGTTGCCCCTGGAGCGCAATTGAGTAAACGACCATGTAGACTTGACGTCAAGTCTGTCCCACAATTTTTTGGTCTTCAAATTTGTCAAACAAAGGATGAGGTGGCACTAAATTAGCTCCCGAAAATTGGACAAAAAAGGGACACGAAAGGACGAGATTTATTGCTTGAAATGAGCCCCGTGGACGCCAGAGTGGTCCCTAGAGCGGTGAGGAGAAAATGACTTCTAAAAGGTACAAGATAGTGGTCCCTATAGGGGTCTGATTACTAAGCCTCTAAAGCTCAAGTGGTCCCTAGAGGGGTTAGGAGAAGAAACGGCCCATGAAGGGTACCAAATAGTGATCCCTATAGGGGTCTGACCACTAAACTCCTGAAGCTCAAGTGGCCCCTATAGGGGTTTTCCTTTAAATTTGTTCGGATGGAAAGTCTTCTTCCCCTAGAGTTCATAATAACTAGCACAGCTTGAGAAAATGACCACTTTAGGGTTTTTAGTTAGTGGGAACTTTAGGGCTCCCCATAGTGAGAGGAAGGGTGGTCCCTGGAGAAGCATCTTCAAATCCCCTTAAGGTTGTCCCTCTAGGGACCTCTTGGGCGCTCCTAAGGATTTTTTTTTTGACAAAGAACGGAGATAGGTTAGACGTTATAGTCTGTTCAAATTTTGAATTTCAAGTCGTCGCTCAAGCTCCGCCCATAATAGTGCGATAAACCAATCAGAGAGCGAGCCATCCACAGAGTGTTTTTTAATGACGTCATTGCACTTGACATTTAAAATCTGAACAGACTCTGCAACCTTTTTCCACGAAAAATTCTATGATCCATTTTTTTTTTTTGCAAGCTGGCGCTGAATCGAGTCTGATCCACCAATCATTGACGTCTATATTTTTTTTCGAACGCACTTAAGCCATTCATGAAAAAACTATGGGCGCAAGTCATCATGTTTTACGACAAAAGAAACGGTAATCCCCGTGATAAACTCAGAGAAAAAAGGAATATCAGTAATCCCTATGATATCAAGCCCGTAGGACCTTCGTACCCATCAGAAAGCCCTTTATTCATCCGAAGCTCCTATATTTTTAGCCTCTTCTTTCCGAAAGCCACGCCCCCTCGAAAAATCTTCCCGACCGAAAATTCGTATCCATACACACACACGCAAACCTAACGTTATGGGTTTCTCGGAATCACGTCATTTTCTCGATTTTTCTTCACCCCGACCCAAAAATAGGCGATTTTCTCGATAGAACATGTCCCTTTGTTACCTTTTAAAGGCCTCCGCCCGCGAAAATGGCCTTTTTGAACTTTGTTGCAAGAAAAAAAAAACCTGGATGCGAACCGGAAGCTCAATTTTGATGCGGAAAAAAATTTGAAAAAGCTGAGCCAAGTTCTGATTTTTTTAAGACAGGAATCATTTCTTCTTCCTCGTTTTCTATGTGATAAGTTTGCTATCCAGATTTGAAAAAAACTAGTTTTTCCATCTCAGTTTTGATCACATATCGACTCCAAATAACTCAAATAAAAATTTCGGAAGACAGAAGCTTTTTCGACTTGACCTTTTTTGCTCCAACGATAAGACGGCTGTTTTTTCTCATTTCCTCCATTCAAGATTGAGCTTTGATATCCTCTTCTGATTGACAACCAAGTCTCAGAAAAAGAAAAAATGGTCTTTTGAAAGTTTTTGGAAAAAAAACATGGTCTGGAAACTCGATTTCGATGACTTCAGAACTAATTTTTTTTTTTTGAGAAAACGGCTCTTTTTGTTGATTTATTTTGCTCCAATGATAAGACGACTGCGAGGGAAACAACTTTTTTTATTTTTTTCATAATTTTTTCTGGAAAAGACAGGACCTAAAAACTTTTCGAACTAGTAAAATTTGCTTTTTGCGTCATGTTCGCTCCGAGGATAATTTAATTTGAATTTTTATTAAATTTTTCCGGTACTCAAGAACATGCTTTTTGAAGAATTTTTATCATTTTAATTTTTCTAGGAAAATTTTTGATTGTTTTCGATTTTTTTCAATTAAATTAAGTGATGAAAAGTTTTTTTCCTTCGACATTTATTAAAAAAACACTTCATTCTGCTTTTTTTCCGAGTTTTTTTCTAAAAAAACCATTTTTTTCAACTCCTCTTTTTGCTCCATGGACACAGCGGCCATTCCTTCTTTTCCCAAATTTTTGGAACTCAAAATGAAATATTTAACGTTTTTCTTTTGAAGTTTTTTTAGAGACAAGGTAAATTCTCCTTTTTGAAGAAAGGAAGTTTTTGCAAAAAGTTTTCAAGAATCGATAAGAAAGCCTCATCTTTTTCTTTGGTGACCCTCCTTGAAGGAATGAGAAAATGAACGGCCTCTTTGAATTATTCAGGTCTAAAATGCTCCAAAATTTTGAAATAGGCAATAAACTAAGTTAGCAAACTTTTTTGTTGAAACATTGAGGACATACAAAGGATAGTTGTGCGTCAGAGCGTCTTTTTATGGGTGTGTTAGGTGTGCGTCAGAGCGTCTTTTTGAGGCGTCTCTAGTAGGTGAAAACTGTAGGAAATTTTAGTGAAATCAAGGTAGAATTTTTCATTTGGGAAGATCTTTTATTTCGTGCGCCAGAGCGTCTTTCAGAGCTTTTCGAGAAGTTTGTGTGTAGTGCGTCAGTGCGTCTTTTTATCATTTGAAAGTAAATTTGAACGATTTCGTGTATTGAAATTATCAAAGACGTTTTAAACTTTTTCTATTTATTTGAAGAAAAGCAGGAAGTTTGTTTATTCAAACCCCTCCTAATGAAAAACTATGACTAAAACTACAATTCTTTGTTTTTTTCTCATGGGGTGGGGGCGTTGGAAAAGTTCCAGAAAAAAATTGCCTTTTTAAAGCGAAAAAAACTTCGTTTTTTTATAGCTTCTCCTTTTGATTAGTTTTTTTGTTCGACGTTATTTTTTTCAAAAGGACATTTCAGTTGTAGTTTTTAAAGGTCGTGAATTTTTAATTTTTGGGACAAAAATTAAACTTTTTCGGCGGAAAAAGATTTTTTTAAAGTCTAACGGATTTAAAAAAACATTTTTTTCTGCAGCCAAAAACTTTGAATTTCTATTTCAGCTCGAAAAAAAGCAAGCCTAAAAACATTTTTCATTATAAATTTCATAATGAAAAATCCTATTGAGAAGATATTTTTTTATAATTTTTCATTGCGAACCGAACAGGCCGATTTTTGTCGTATCTATAAACTCCGCAAGACTGGAAAAAGGGTCTTGTAGCGAATTCTACAGTACCTGACGCACCTTTAAACTGGAAAGTAATTTTTTAAGCGGATTTTTTTTAAAGTGTAACCGACTTTTCTCTGCGGTCGGACCACGCAAAAAAATATTGCGTAAAGAAAAAAATTGGTCGCATTTGGAATGGATTAACTCGCAACAGTTGCCCTTCTACTTCCATCAAGGTGTTTCAGCTAAATCAAGTATGCTCATTTGTTTCGGGAGTATCTATAAACTCTGCAAAACCAAAAAGAAAGAGTCTCGTAGCGAATTCTACAGTAACCACGCTCTTCGCAATGCCGAACTATAGTATATCCAGCCCACGCAAAAATCGGCGCTCGAAATAAAATACAAAAACCCCCCAATTTGCTCGGAAATTCTTCCAATTCCTGACTGACTGCGGCGTCGGAATTTCCGAGTAATTTGGTTGGGTCCTCTTCTTCTTGAATTCTCCTCTCACGAGGCTCCCACCGTGCTCGGAAATGCGCGATTCGGCCCGTTGAATGGACCGGAATCCATCCCCCAATTCCAACAAAAACGCCCTCGCCATCCTTCGTACCAACCTTTTTTGACTTTCCGTTTTTTTCTGAGTCCTAAAACGAAATTCTAGGTAACAAAATTGAAAATCGACGCTTGGAGCGACAGTGATGATCCTGCCGTTGCTGTCCGTCGTCTGCATCGCTCAGTTTTTTGTCAGGGTTGGTTTTTGGGGAAGTTATTAAAGGAGCATAGGTGGGGTTGATAAAGGGTTTTGGGACGAAAAGGAGAGTTTCTGGGCTTTGCAGAAGCTATACTTGATTCACAGCTTGGAAAACTGTCCAAAAGTCTTTAAAATCCGGATTTGAAGTTCCTCAAGCCGGTTACCTGCGAAAATACATTTCTGTAAATTAATAACACTAAAAATCGCATTTTTCTCTTTTTTCAAGCCCTTTCCCGATCTTTTCACAAAAAATAATTTTTTGGAGATATTCAAAGTTCCCGTTTCACTGAAAAACGGGGTCAAACCAGGACTTCCCACTTTGAAAATTCAGGTCTCTTGTTGAAGGAGCATAGATTGTGTAGGTTAGGTTTAAACTTTTGAAAAATACAAAAACGAAAATAAGTTCAATTCAAGAGAACTCTTATCCGTTTCGTGTTCTAAGGCGAGTCGTCCAAACTTCACGATAAATGGACAATTTCAGGCAGAGCTAGCAGAAGTGAACGGCGTGGAGTCGTCGAAACGGGCCGACCTGTCCTCGTTCGACACTTTGGGCGGCATGGGACTCGGAAAACGGTCCCAGATCTACGCCTTCGACACCCTCGGCGGCATGGGTGAGATATGGAGGAAAAAATTGGGGTTATAAGGGTGGTGTCTTGGAATTTTGAGTGTTACTAGATCACTAGAAAGGGCACTTTAACTGGTTCAATAAGCTTGCTGGTTAACTGGCTCAATAAGCTTACTACTGAAGTGGCCACTAGTGGCAGAAGGGTTTTTAGTGGCCACCCTAGCATCCTTTTCAAGTAGCCCCTTGAGTAGCCACAAAACCTATAATTTTCGGTCATTAAGGGATCACTAAATATTCACTCTAAGAATCACTCAAAGATAACCGACTATTCCATTAGTTCTAAGCGACCTCGGACATTGGTAACGCGAAACGGACGTGCTCCGGACGTTTCTGAGAAATTCTAGGGGTCACTTAAGAGTTCTGAGGCTACTAAAGTGATTCCTAGAAATGCCCCGACACGTCCGATTCGCGTCCCGTTCGCGTTACCAAGGCCAGAGACGTTATGTCCCGAAGTTAATGCCAAGTTAAAAATAATTTCCTGAAAATTCAAAAATTATCTCTGGCTCTCTAAGATTTAGTTGTCTTTTTCCTTTCTCTGACGGCTTTTTGAATTTTGCGACTCTAAAAATTTCTCAGTTTACCTAAAATTTCAGAAATTTTTTTCAGGCCTCGGAAAGCGATCGCAACTGTCGGGATTCGATACGCTTGGCGGAATGGGTCAGTTAAAAAACAATAATTCTCTTTTTCAGGCTTAGGGAAAACGTTTCTCTGGTTTCGATACGTTAGGCGGCATGGGCCTCGGCAAACGGTCTGACGTCATCGGCGACAAAAGAGCCGCACTTTCCAGTTTCGACACTCTTGGAGGTATACTCCGGGAAAAGGCTTTTTCTCTGCGCCCTCCTCGTCTCTCGCTTTTTCATCTTTCTCTGACCCCGCCGGCGAGGGAACAGACAGGCGCAGAGATGCGGAAAAGTGTCAAATTGCGGCAAACGGACTATAGGAGAGAATGAGCTCAAGGAGATAAAGGTCTCGAAACGAAAAGAGAGGCTTCAATCAAATATTCTCTGGCCTTTTGGAAAACTCAGCAATGAGCCGTTGTAACGCATTTTTTTATTTTTTTAAGCTTTCACAAAATTTTTAGGTTACTGTAGCTTCAGATTGTCGTTTCAGGACCTTTCTTCTTGAAATTTCACTGATGTATTAGTTTTTGGAACACTTATGAGAAAGGAAAAATCAGCTTGAGAATGAAAAATGTTTCCATTAATTTTCAAAAAAAGTTCTTTCAAATAAATTCTTGTCTGCGCCCTCCCATGTTTACGTGCTATTTTCATGTCTCTATGACCTTTTCAATAAGACAAGAGAATTGAGAACACAATGTACAAAAGAAAAATGATCAATTGAATGAAAACTTTCAGGAATGGGCCTTGGAAAGCGGTCCGACCCATCACCAGTATACAACTTTGTGATCCGCCCCGCGTACAACTGAGCAACAAGAAAAACTTTCAAATTTCCTCCGGCAGAGCTACACACCTTGAACATGCAATCAACCACCCGTTTTCTATATTAATTTATCGCAATTGTACTAATTGTTCGCTTTGTCCAATTTAATAAAGACGTTTTATTGTGTTTGTTATGATTTTTTTATTTTTTTCCTTGGACCTTGCGATCCTTTGTATTTCTTTTGAAGCTACTTTCTCCATAAAAAGAAAAAAAATACGCAAAAATAATAATTTATTTTTTTATTTTTTTGCGTATTTCACGTGCATTTGCCGCAAGGTTGGGAACTCGGTGTTTGCGGTTGAAAAAGATACAGTTATTGTCAAAATTTGAATTACCGTGGAACAAAAATTCAAATATATTTTTTTAAATTTTTAAATTTTGATTTCAGTTTATTCTAAACGTTTCTTTCCGAAGTTCAAACGATGAAGAAAAATTTTCTAGTGATAAACTTGATTTATTTTGCTTTGTAGATTTTAATTTAAGCTACTGGCCAATTTTTTTAAATTTGATTCGATTGAAGTTGTAAACTTGTTTAATTAAAATTAGAACAAAGTATATTAATCAAATCTAAGCTTTTTATAATATAGGCCAACGAGAATAAGAAAGTTAAATTTAAAAACTGGCTTGGCTTTTTCTTTTTATTCTCGAGAAATTTGGGTGCTTACAAAACTTTTTTTCGTGCTAATTTATTGAAGTTGATGCTAGTTTGTAAGATCTGTCCGAAGAACCTCGCTGAAGTTGTTGTAATGAAAAATTAGCGAGTTTTTGTAAGATCTCAAAAAGAAAAGAGGTTTTTATGTTGCTTTTAGGTCATGGGGTTTTTTTGTACCTCAGTAAAGTTCTTTTAAGCTCAAATTAACTAAAAATACTTCCCGATCATGTAAAATATCGATTTCCAGACTTTTAGGCGTTTTTGAACGGGACGGGATTCATAGTTATATCAAGAAGAGCATCGAAACATTCCAGGTCGATGAATTTATTACCTTTACTCTGAATGATGCAACCGTAAATGAGGATAATTATCGGCATAAATCCCTTATTTAGGTGCTAACGAGGCGACGATAAATCATGTGGTTGGCGTTGTTGGTTTTCGATCATTTGCCGTCGGCTCGGGAGTTGGGCGTGGCCCAAGCCGAGGACGGCTCGGACCGTCCCAAAAATCCTCATTCGGTTGCTTGTTGGCCTTGCGAGCATGTTCCGACTCCTGGCCTGTGTCTATTTCTTGGCTCTTCTTCATACTGGTTGGTTTTTATATTTTTGCGATTCTTTATTGATTATTTTTTTAACGTTTAATTTAAAACAAAAGTAATTTTATAAGTTTAAATGCTGAAGTTTTTCATACACATCGAGAAATATTCTCCATTTGAATTTATCTATTTTTTTCAGCCGACTCAAGGCCTCAAATCGAAGGCCTTCAAACCTATGAACTCCTGGAGCAATACGTAATA